>JAQIXV010000371.1:0-42455 GCA_034700625.1 Tectocepheus velatus | reverse complement strand
ATTGCCCGAAACCCAATTGCCCGAAACCCAATTGCCCGAATCCCAATTGCCCGAATCCCAATTGCCCGAAACCCAATTGCCCGAAACCCATTTCCCCGAATTTCATTAGCCATCCCATTTAATTTAATTGTAATTTATTCCTCGTATCTATAGTTCTGATGATTGTATTGATAACTATCGAGGTGTACCTACACTCATGTATTACAACTCATATAATAAAGTAGGTTCTGGACTTTAAAATAAATTCAATTTTCAACTGTCGGCCCCCTTTATTGGCTATCCCTAAAGATACGAAAATTAAAATAATTTTTCTCAAAATCATTTCAATTGAGGAATAGTTACAGAGGACTGAGAGGTCTTAACAACATTGCTCTGGCAGTTGTTGTCTATAAAAGCAAAATATTATAATTATTGTTATATTATATTGAGTTGACTTCAAGCATAATATCAAAGTCAGTGTCGACTCCGACTTACAGTAAACAGAATATCTATTCTTCTCTTTACGAGTAATTGTTTGAAACCCTATTATTGTGTTTTACAGTGTATTACAGTTCACTTCAATTAAATTCATTCATTTTATTCTTGATTTTTAGGATCCGTCTCTTCAGTCAAAGTATTTGGATTTGAATATTGTTTTTGAAGTTTTTTGACTGAAAACTGTTTATTTGATAATTGAATCTGAATATAGTTTGCGGTGAAAACTATTTGTTTGTAATCAGGATATGTTTTGATTGTTTCATTTGTGACTTTTTGCTTAAAATTCCTGTTATTTTCTGAACATTAAGTGTTTAGTGCTTTGAGTTTCATCTCATCTCAAACTTGAACTTCCCTTCAATTCACAGGAAAAACAGGAAAACCTTCTGAAAAGACAAACACAACTTCTCTTCACTTCTGATTATTATTAGGAAACAGTCATTTGTTGCCATAAAATGAATGTCTGATTGATTTGTAAAATAGTTGACACAGTCTTATGTGAAGTCAAGACTTTTATTTGTTTTTGAATTCATTGGAAATCATTGAATAATAAGTTTTATATTTATTGTGAACTTTCTTTGAATAATATTTCGAATAAATGTTAAAATGTTTGAGTGAAGTGTCTGTCCCTTCGATGTTATATAAGTCTAATTGAATTTAATAATTTCAAAGATAAACTCATCCACCTACAACCATGAACACTTCAATTCTTTTGGTCGTCTTAGTTTCCATTCTTGTGCAAGGTATGTTTCTATTATGATCTAGCTTATTTATTAAAAGGAGAGATTTTTCGAATTAATTTTTGTGTAATTTCATAATTTATTGAAATATAATTGAGTTTCAAAGTTCTTGGAAATCAATGAACAGTATTTCCCTAAAAATATTTTTGTAAAACTTTGGTTTTGAAAACATAGAGAACTATTAAAAATTCAAATCAAAGAATAACAGGTTGTGTCAGATGTAGACTAGCAGTGAATGCCGCTGTCATGTCCTCTAATACCTGTCCTCGGGCTCAAGAAGTGCACGATATTTAGCAAAATAGTTATTTCATTACAAAGTGATGTTTAACTGAAATAAATAAATAATTCGTTTAAAGTTAGAAAATTCATTACAGTCTTAGATTCTGAGCGGCAAAAAAAGTTATGTTTTTGGAGTAAAATCTCTTAAATTGTTTTATCCGTTAAAAGATTTTTATGAGTTTTTATAACTTTTCCGGATTTCTATATTTAACAAAAAATTCATGAAATTCATGAACAAAATACACGATTTTTATATTTAATTTAGATAATTGTGATAAAGTCCAGACTCTTTGACCCCTAAAAAGTCAATATATCAAAAGAGTATTTATTGAGCGACCCTTACCTCTCTTTTTGAATAAGTAAGGAAACAAGTATTTTGCTCTATCTAGCTCATTTTGTTCAACATTAAACCTATTGTTCGCTTTCAAAGGTTTGTCGAATCATTTTTGTTTGAATTTTCCTGAAAACACATTTAATTAGTGTTTGAAATGATTTGATTGCATTCAAATTGTTATGTTTTGAGGAGTATTACATTTAAATAATCAAGTACAAGTGTCTAGATTACCATGTCATGTTTTAGAGTAATTTTTATTTTATAAAATATAGTGAATTATTATAAAAGTTTCTTTAAATTATTTATAGAAAATTGATTTCGGATTTAATGATAGATTTTTGAGTTTGGATTTCATTATTGAAGAGATTTAATTGAACTTTGATTCCGATTATTATGTGAACTAATAATCAATTAATTCTCACGAAAATAGTAAAATCTTTCGAATAGAACATTGATTTACCTCTATTTCAGTCAAACAATTAGAGTCTCAGTAGTTTACCTGAGAATAAGATCTCCCGGAGCTGTGAATTTCAACAAAAAAACATATTTTTATTTTCTTTTAATACAGTCTTCATATTTATACTTCAAATGAATAAATTGTATGAAAAAGAAATTCAGTTTTTGGCTCAAAACTAGATCTGAATATTTTTTAAAAATATAAATTATAACAAAAAGACATATTTTAGTCTAAATATAAGATGAACAAGTACGAACGGACGAACTAACCCACGAAGGTATCTCCTGCTCAACTTTTTATGCTCTCAACTGAATTGTTTGCAAAAAATTAATGGATATGTCATGTCTTTAGATAACATATCAAATGATTTGTTAAATAATAGCAATTCGTAGGATTTGAAAATAGTTTGATTCATTTAAATTGGGTGTCTCAACTTGGTCTATTTAGATATTTCATACTTTTATGATTATGTCCTGTTTGACTAGAATTTCACTTGATTATTTTGAGTTGAACTTGTGTGAAACCTGAGCTAATTAATGTTTATTTGATGTGTATTTGTGGTTTGAATATAATCTTGCAGTTAATCTATTAATTAGTGGTAAGACCTCATCAATAACTTTGAGATTGAAGTATAAATAATTTCTTATAAAATATGAATAGAGTTTTGAAAACAAATTCGTTTATTGAATGTTATCTCAGATGTGATTCGCAGACAAAAGAAATACAAAAGAGATTTCATTACTCATTGATAACTAAAATATCTTTTTCTCGTTATTAATGACTACTTGTTCTTCAGTCAGGAACCAAAGGATGAGAATCCGAGTCCCAAAAAAACACTAAAACATTATATATTTGATTCAATGAGAAAATCAGTTCAAAATCATGTCTTGAAATGATTGCAACAAATGATACGGAAGTTTATGTTCATTAAAATAAAAAACATTAGTAAAACTCCTATCCTTTCAATGTTTCGTGGGTTCAGTTATGTTAAACCTAACAATGAGCAAGGTATAATACAATTAGACTTATGAACAAATGAAATGTTATTAATATTTTGGAGGTATATATCGTGAGTGTATATCAAATGAATCGATTCATTACTTGAGATGCGATTTCACGCTTTGATTTGAAGGGCGTTTCACAACATCTCAAATAAATGAGATTTCATTATGTAATCACTATAATCGACAATTGTTTTGCACCCATTTAAATGAATTTTAGGTTAAAACTTGCAGGATATCACTCTTTGATGTTTTTAAATTGAGTTTTATATTTATTGAATACAACGTCTGGTGATATACATCTGACGAATACAACAATAATAAGACTTTTTCTCTTAAATTCATTCAAAGATTGTTTTGTTACACATTTTGCGGATGAGATGATTATTTAAATGAAAGAGTTCCTTGCTCAAACTATACAATAAACAAGTTTCTTATCAATTTAACTCTCATTTCGATCTAAAAATTATTTTTATTGTAATTAAAGGCTTTTCACAAACCAACGTGTGAAAAGCACCCTAGCTAATTTTGGTGTCAAAATAGCCTCATTCCTTCAACTTTGAGACCTTTATTTGAAAATCTTATTCTATTTTTGAACATTTCTTTAAGTTTTAATTGAGTTTGAAAATTGATAAGAGCATTATTATCGATAATCAAGGTTAAATTAATGCATTTTTTGCAATCCGTGTGACTGTACTCTCAAAGGATTACTTTTTTTATTAAATAAAAAACAAATTAATTAAAGCCTTAACTGTTTGGATAACACAGGTTTCGCTCTGTTTGTAGTCAATTGTTTTGCTTTACAATACAATTAATATTTTGGTTTAAATTGTTTTTTCATTGTATAATGTCTAAGGCTTTTGTGTTTATGTCAAACACTTATTAACTGAAAAAAATATTTGTATTATACAAATAATTTAGAAACTATTAGCGAATAAACGACTATGGTTATTTAATATTTACATATTGGCTAACCTTGATTGTTTGCTATTTTTATTTGTGTTGAAATTCATAAAAATAATAGAATTATTGCAAAATTTAATTAAATAAATTCAAATTTTATGTGGTTTGCATGCAATCAATGTTTGCAATAAATAACTCAATGGATGACAAATCTATGCTAAGCGTGAAATTCATTAGAAATGTATCCCTCGATCAAAACGCATGGAATTTAGGGACAGATGAAAATTGTTGATTATAAAAATTTACCAGTTCAACTTAAAATTAAAGGCACGTCAAGTGTATTATAAATATATTTTGGAACAAAGATATGCAATATATTGAAGATATTCAGATATTTTTGGGAATTGGAATAAAACTGATTAATGTTTTATTGAATTATAGTTTGTTTGAGTCAATTGCCGGGCAGTAGTCGAGCGAAAGAAGTTTATTTCGGAACTCTTATCGCAAGACTTACCAAAAATTCCCACGAAGTCAGTGGAGAAGTGTACGCAGTTGATGAAAGCACCTTGTTCATCAAGAATTTCAACTATGATGGACAGGGACCGCAAACTTTCTTCTGGGCCGGTAATAGTCCCACTCCTGATGACAGCGGATTCATTATACCGGATGACAAGGGATCGTAAGTTTATTGACTTCTAAGATGTATCCATCAATTTGTTGTGAATTAAGGACCAAATCTTTGAGCGCATACACCAATCAGAATATTGTATTGCGTTTACCCGAAGGCAAAACTCTTCGTGACATCAATTGGTTCTCCATTTGGTGTCGAGAATTCAAAGTCAATTTCGGCGATATTTCGATTCCCAGAAATCTTGACATTCCATCGCCTGTTGAGATACCATCCCTTTCACGTCTGGCACACGACGTCAAGTCCGGTCCCATAACTATAGTCGACGCACAGACTTTTCTGATACCAAACTTCCATTACGATGGAGAGGGACCGGCAGGTTATTGGTGGGTCACTAGAGGACCCAGACAGGGACCAACAGGTCATTATAATAAATGACATAGTTTTGCTTGATCAATTTTCTTGCTTAAATTTTATGATTCAGGTTTGCGTTTGAAGGATGAAAATGGAAGTCCTGCTCCTCTGAGGCGATATTCTGGCGAAACAGTTGTTATATCCCTTCCCGACGATAAGACAATATACGATTACGATTGGTTGGGGGTCTGGTGTCAAGAATTTAATGTAGACTTTGGACACATCCGTATCCCACAACATATTCGTGTTCCGCCGTCACCCAAAATGTTGGGAATCAAACCTGAGGTGAGTCCTAATCAGAAGGCAGTGATTCAGTTACCGCCGCCACCAAAAAGGGGAAGAGTAAGGCCCAGAAATAGAGGTTCGAGGCGTACAGCAGGTGTTGGTATCACTCGTCCGCCGAGAAGACAACAAAATCAATAAAATTATTTCTGAAAAAAAACATTTTCTCAAATATTTCGGTCTTTTAAAATGAAATCTAAACTAATTTTCAATTAAGACTTTATTTGTAAAATTTTTGTTAAGTTTATCAATAAAACAAAATTTGATTTTCATTTTAATTGGTGATGGATACTTTTACTCGTTGTTCAATATTCTTCTGCATGTCCTATGATACTAGTTTGAATGACCTTGTAAATATATTTTTATCGATATTATGTTAGTGTGATTTTTATTGTCGATTACAGACTAAACTTAATTGTGAAGTACTTTACGACGATTTGGGATATGAGTTACGATGGGTTATGGATGGGGACGACATCGTTATGCAATTGGTTGGCAAAGTCGGTATGTTTTCAATTAATATACAAATGATTTGAAAATTGAATAAATTGATTGATATATAGATCCAAACGAATACATGGCCTTTGGTTTGAGTAAAGAGGATTCCAAGTCTGAAATGATAAACGCGGACGCAGTGGTCACTTGGGTTAGTCCTAATGGCGATGGAAAGGCTGTCGACTATTTTCTCGGCAGTAAAGAACAGGTTTGTTATCAAAACACTTCTAATTCTATGAAATTAGTGTTGAATTACGAAATAAATTTAATTTGAGGTCAAAACAGTTATCACTTGAAATCACTTCAAATAAATTATTTTTTATGTTTGAGAAAAAAAGTTAATAACTACGAAAATTCTATTTAATCAAGCTAATTTTTGAATAGATTTGTGTGAGAGCTTTAAATATTGGATGAGTTAGTGAATTTGAATGGGGCTCTCCTTTTAATTAGTAATAATTGTAGTATAATATCATATAATGTTATAATTTGTGATTTAATGGCTTTTATTTCTATGAAAACAATGTTTTAATTGAATTTATTTATGCTTTTAATTACTAACTGTAAAGTGTGTCGGAAACCGAGGCTCTTGTCCTGACATCAAACATAGGGGAGCGTCAGATAGTGTCACACTATTGCACGCGGCTATTGTCAATGGATTCAGCATGGTCACATTCAAGAGACCACAATTGGGACGTGAGTTAAAACACATATAATTTGAATGTTATAACTAATTTAGTTTAATTGAGCAATTGAGCAATTGAGCAATTGAGCAAGCTCCTCTTTTAATTTGATGTTTGTTTACTAATTTTGATTATCAATAATCGAATTATTAATAAAATAAGTGGACGAACAATACGATCAGCACATCTACTCTGACGGTCCACAGGCTGTGATGTGGGCTATCGGTCCACTAAATGAAAGGCAGGAAACTTCTTATCACAGACTTCACACCATTGGAGACATGTTTATAGACTTCGCCCGAACCCCCAAATGGAACTGTCCTCTACCCGACGACACCGTCAGACCCATGTCTTCTTCAGTGGTCGACAATCAGTCGAATAACTCTCCGACAGCCAGACCTCAATTGAGACAACCGTCGACAGAGCCCGCGAGAGCACAGCCTCAGCCTCAACCGAAACCTCAATTGAAACCCCAGCCAAAGCCATCTGAGACCCAACCGAACTCAAACGCGTGGAAAATCCCTCCCATTATATGTCCATCCGATACGACTTTGAGAGCACAGATCGGACCGACCGGTGGATCAAAGGGTTACTCGAGTATAACTGGTAAAGTGGGCTGGGGCATTGCTTGGTATATCAATGGACTTCTTATCCCTGAAATTACTCTCCAAAGAGGTTTTAATTCATAAAAAACGTATGAATTCTTTTAATTGATTTGTTTAATGATATAAAGGGAAGACCTATACGTTTATAGTCGAGGGAGGAAACGACAAAAACAATTCCGCGCGAAGACATCCCTTCTATTTGAGTGACGATCCGGAGGGAGGTTTCGACTACAAGTCTGACGCTCAGCGACAAAACGAACAGATCTTTGGTGGCGTCGGTATCACAAATGACGGCACAATTCTTCCCACATCTGAGGGACGGCTCTGCGAATGGAAAATCGATACTAAGAATAGGAGGCGACCCGAAGATTATAATAATTTTTTCGAATTCCAGCGAAGTCTCAACTTGGACTGTGCTCCGGGCAATTCTGGAGTCTTGCGCTTCACTCCCGATCAGAACACACCTGACCTTATATACTATCACTGCTATACCCATAGAAACCTCGGATGGAAAATACATATCGTCGATAACTGTGACAGCAATCTATTTGGACAGTCATCGATACCTAAAGTAATCTTTTGATTTGTTTATCAAAACATCTTTTGATTGTTTTATTTCCAGATATCAGTCATTAAACCCGATGTAAGTGAAGGCAAAGACAAACAAAAAGAGATCAGAATTCGTGAGAAGAGTAGTGGGTCTGACAACTCTCAAGTCATTTTTGACGACAAGAGCACAGATGGAGGAAACGTATACTTTGGGAACTTTCCGGACCTCATGAGAAACCCAATTAATTCGAGTCATATTCAGTTTTCAAACCCGAATGGAGCCATACGTCCGGTAGTGACCCAAAAGCCTTTCGCAAAGCCATTGTCGACATCATATAAACCCCTTCAGAGTCTTCGTTCACCTATTTTGCCAAATGGAGGTCAGATTCCATCACCAAAACCAGTGCCACAAATCCCAGCGCCGGCACAGTATGTGCCCTTAAACTTGCCTCCATTGCCTCCACAGGCATATCACGGACCCCCGCCATACTTGTTCTCATACCAACCGCCCCCACAATCATTCCTCAACTTTCCTTTGGGTCCTTTAAAAACAATGGATCACGTGTTTAGACCTCAACATACGTCTCAAAACGTACAGAACGTTCAGATTAATCACTTACAGCCTCAGCCACAGCCCCAACCGCAACAAACACAGGTATCAATACAACACTCATCACCTGTCGATAGCCTCCACACAGGGTTTGTGCCAATGCTTATAAAGACCGCCAATCAGTCGATTGTCAAACATTTTGAGCTCAAGTCTCAGACACAACAGAATCCGAACCAAAACTCCAATTCATATCAGTTTTTGAAGAACTCGTCGATTCCTTTCTCAACCACATTCAGAGCCCCTTCCGCTATGAGCAGTGGTTTTAATATATCGCGTTACGGAGAGATAGCACCCGGACCTTCAAAACTGCAAGGGTTGAGACCTATCCAACTGAGCAAACCTATGGTTCCTCTCAAGACTAATAATAGATTGAAACCGGAGAGAGTGAACATCCCTATGAGATATCGTATTAAAGGACAGAACACATTAAATGACGGAAATCCAGAGTTTTTAGGTCCGGCGGCGCCGTTTCAAGGCTCAGATCCGGTCAATCAAAATGCAAACAATATTTATAAACAATATTTGGATTCCATTCGGAATAACGATTACATTAAAGACGAAAACGAATATATGATTGCAGTCGAGAGGGGCTCACAATCTGCTGAATCCCAGAGCAATGCTGCCATTGTTGATATCCCTCAACAAGACATTAACAAGATCAACATTAACAATGTGAGTACCTTGATCAAATTTCCATTTGATGATTTAATTGATTTGAACTTATTTGAAATAGAAAAAACTAAACAAGGTCAATGATAGTAAAGTCTATGGCCAGAGGACTAAACCTATTCAAACATCGCAACCGACAACTGTTCAAAATGTGGAAGTAGTGGACGAATCGCCCCTCAAATTGGATCTGTCTGTGAGTCCAAAGACGACAATAGCTGTCATACCGTTGACTAAAGAGCAGCTGAAGAACAAAACGGATCACACGATTCTCAATGATGTGCTCCGAATGATCGCACAGAACGCACCGGCAATCGCTCCGACACAACAAAACGATATGTTGAACATCGATCCCCGATCCAGATCTAAGAGAGGGGCCAACCATTACCACTATGACTCATATGGTCGAAATAGCCAAGCTCATTTTATGCCCACATTATCTCTCATTTCCTCTATTTTTACATTAGTTTTAGTTTTTATGTAATTTATAAAATGATTTTCGTATATATTTTTGATAACTATTTGAAGATTGAAACGATCATGTTCAAATTTTATTATTTCAATTTTATTTTGATGTTTATTTTATTTATGTATCAGATTTTATAATCACCTATTAAATTTTAAAATTTTAAATGTGTTTGTTATCTAAATTGCAACTTTAAATTAGGTAAACCATTAAAATTAGCAAAATTTTTTAGTGCGAATAAATCAATCATCTGAATCGATCAAGGTAAACGCATTAAATACAAAAGTTCATGGCAATGATTTTTCAAAAAATTATTTCGATTTGTAACTATAACTGTGTCGGAGGTCTTCGTAAACACCGTAAGGGATGTGCTCTTTGCCCAGAATATGACTGATTGCTTGTGGGATAGGCATGTACATTTTTGGAACGACCTTGCTCACTTTTTTCCTCGTACCAAACTTGTAATCCTTTTCGGCACTGTTTGCAATCAAAGTGATGGCAGATCTGAAGATTGGTTTCTTTGGCGCATTCTGCTTGAGCCCTTTCTGATTGACCTTGCGCAGTTTTTTCAGAAAACCATAGATGTCTTTATTGACAACTGTGTTCTGCAGAGGTTCCGGTACTTTAACTTGATCATATTTCACATCATTGTGTTGTATTATCTCCTTTTGAGAATCAATTTCCTTATCGGCACTGATGTCGGTCTCAACAGTTATCTCAATCGAACCGCAATCACAACCGAATACGACAAATGACAAGATTATTATTATGAACTATAAAACAAACTATAATTATTCAAACATATAATTTAATTTGACATTTAAATGTTTTCAATTAGAAATAATTAATGGGTTTTCAAGTTTAACATTTATTTTGTTAATTATTTAATTATAATTTTAACAAGAAACCTATCATGATCAATGAATCTTTGAACTTCATATGGAACTTTCTATGGAAAAGTACAATATATTGATTCATACCTTCAACATTTTCTCACAATCATTGTAAAAATTGGCACAATAAAACAAGAGAGAGACCTAGCTCATGAGTTTAATAATTTACTTTTCAACAACTATTGCATAAACTCTTGCAAAACACGATTTCATTTTTTTGTGTGCATTGAAAACGAAAAGAGGTTTCCCTTTCAAACTGAATACCAATAGGAAAACAAACGGTGACTTAATTCCCAATTACTTGACTCCCATTAATTGCTATTAGAAGTGATACCAGATATGATACACTCAAGTCTTGTGGGCTTTTATTGGTGAGAGAGAGAGAGAGAGAGAGAGAGAGAGAGAGAGAGAGAGAGAGAGAGAGAATTCTAGTTTTTTAATTTCCGACTTTTTTCCAATTATTTTTCGTGTTTAGTGTTTTTGTGTCCCAAATAAGAGCAAAGAAAACAAAAATATCCGTAAATTTTCTGTTAGGCTATGAATTGAATTATTATTTCTGTTTCTTTCGGTTAATATTTGTTCTCATTTATGGCATTATATTCAACATTAAGTCCATCAGATCGTGAGTTAATCTTTAACTAAATTGATTTGAATTTGAATGATCCCACAATTATGCTAAACTTGACGGATCCTTTCAAAAGTTTGATTCCGGCAATTTGCTAGAAAGTGTTGAAAATTTAATAATTTTGTTGGTTTTGAAAAACAATGAACTTGTTAGCAGTTTTTTGTATTATTTTTATTGAATCTTCTTAAAGGATAAAATTTGAAACAAATTATCGATTGTCTTATTTTCAGTATTATTTGAAAACAATGTTTGAGCATAACATTACCAAGTTAGTTTAATATCTTGATTATGCTCTTCTAGATTTTGCTGCGGCCGCGGCTTTTGATGCCCTCCAGAGTTGACCCAAATTTCCGTAAACATCACTTTTTGAGTCTTGAGAGGAATCATCCCCAGACCCCTGCAATGCCAAACCGTTGAGTCCACCGCTCAATACAACACTACCCCCTTCTCCAGCATTATTTTCTCTGCCCTGTCCTTTGGCTACAGTTGTCTGAACCTCTTCAATGACGGGTTGTATTTCTTGGACAACACGTCTGTACGGAACGATTACTTCTCGTAGTTCTTGAATGACTGGACGCACCACTTCATGGATGACTCGGTGAGGCTCTTCTTCAGATCGAGTTTTCTCCACCTGTCCCTTCGCACCTTGCATAATTTTAGAAATAAGAAATAATTGTATTGAAATTATTCAAAATTCTACCTTGTTGATGAACTTGCTGCACATAAACTCCACTTGATTTTGAATTATAGATAATTTTGACAGGTAATTCTAGAGCTGGCACCTCGATTATTTGAGGTTCAATTGGTTGTTGAGGTAAATGTACTTCTCTAATGTCCAAATTCCATCTGGATTTAAGTGCGGCCGGAATGGCATAACCATTGGCCGATACGTAACTTATTATACACGAAATGACTAAAATCTTTTGAAATTTATTTGAATTCAATTTAATGTTTGATATAAAATCGAAATTTACCTTTAATTTCATTTTATTCCTTCCAATTATTTATCAGAAATGTATGAAAAAGACATGAATTCAGTTTATATAACGATTTTATATTATTTTTTGCCTCAAATTTGTCAAAAGATTTATTAATATTTTATTCTTTTGACTTTCAATCGATTTTTTGTTTTTTGTTTTCAAATTTTTTGGAGGAAAAGATATGAGTATTGATTGGAAATACATATCTATTGAATTCAATTTAGATTTATTACAACATTTTTGATATATTTTGGAAAATATTGACATTTATCTATTTTTTACTCCAATTTAATTCAAACAATTTTTATGTTAATTTTGAGGTGAAAAAGATAACAGAATCATACTAGGGCAAATATTTTGCATTAATCTTGACTGTGAAAGGTTGATTTGAGATTTTATTTGATACACCCGTTCTGTTAATTAATTTTAAAATTCATTAATTGATTACAAGTACCAATTTTTCGATAAAGAAATGCTAAACAAGAAAATAAAAATTGAACTTTCGAGTTTTTTGGTTGTTCCTAGTACTATACTGTACTGTACCTGAGCAAATAAGAGATTATTGTAATGAATGCATAACAAGAAGTGAAAATTAGCGCAAATATGTTGTAATAACTTGTTATGCAAATGACTGAAGTGGCGAATGTCAGGTAAATGGCAAACGTCTGAACCAAACAATAATTTTGTTTCACTAAACCAATGAATGCCATTATATTGCAGACGACTATCGAATATTCCAATTAAAATTAAGTGTTCCTGGTCTATAATTAAGAATTAAACAGCTTTACCTCCAACATTTAGCTCGATTGCCATCACCATCCGGAGTGCATTTGAAAATGAATGCTCTTGGTTATTTTGCGAATATTCAATTGCAATTCTTGCTAGATATATTGCATCAATGTCGTTTTTAATTAATTGCATATAAATAAAGGAAATAATTGTGACTAATGTCACCCAAATTGTTACAATTATTTTAAGTTTTATAATATTTTTGGACAGAATTTCATTGAATTTGATATCCATTTGTGATTTGTTTGTGGTTTCAATGTTTTATTCATTGCTTTCAACAAAAATATTGATTTATTTTTGGAATCAATACATAAATATAAAAATCAATTTAGAAAACTGTTATCACTCTTAATGTCATAAATATTATTTGACTTCAAATAAATTAAATGTTAGAAAAATCTATAGAATCACTTGAATGTAGTGGTGGAGCTGTTGGCGCCACTGGGGAATGGTGTACATAACTTTCATTTTTAGTATTACCATGAGTATAAAATATATCATGGGATAGACCTGGGTAAATTTTATAGTAGTTTTCCGGACTATTTTCATTGGAATCCAAAGTTGATTGACTTATATCATCCATGACTCCGACACCTACTAAACGGAATCGTTGTTCACGAATACCATGGCATAGACCGTATGAGAGGACAGTTATCAACGAATAGATAAATGTTGGGATGAATTCCCAATAATTACTGAAACTATTGATGAAAAACATAATCGAAGCGAAAGTCATATAAATAGCAAACGATAGGACCAAACAGTGAACAGATTTTAGAGAACCGATTAAACCAATCAAATGGAAAAATGCTGTCAAATAAAAGACAATAAAAACATAAATTCAATTGATTTTGTTTTACCTCCAGTTATTGAAGTTATAAGGATAACCAAGATGAAACCATTTTTGTAGGAGCTTTTAATCAGATGCTTATTTAAAAGTTGATTATTGTCAAGTTCAGCTGAATAATAGGTGCTATTATTGATGTTATTATAATTGAGTTTCATCTTTGGTTTGATTGAAGTGAAGTTGTTTTTAGAAAACGTCAAATCAATCCACAGTTGAGCCAATTCTTCGCAATAAATGGCGGCCGATATCAATGTTATGGACAGTAATATCGTCCATAAGATTACTATTGATTTCAAAATATTGAAATAAATTGTTTTCATTTGTTTTGATTGTGATTTCAATAATATTTATAGAGTTAATATGTTTTTAAAACTTTTCTTAAATAAAATGAAAAACTTTTGGGCTGTTGTTTAGCGATAAGAATATTCTATATTCTGTGCGTTCGATGTTTTACTCCCCTTTGTATTGCTTTTGTATTGAATGCTGAAGAGATTCATTAGTTGTCCTTGATATTTGATTGATTATATACTTGCGATGTAATTGTATGAAAATTGAAATAGATTACCTGAAAACATGCTAACAAACAACAGTTTCCATAGAGATTTGGTTCTCGTTAATAAGAAAATGTATTTATATCTCAGAATTCATATATCATTTCAATTATATTATTTAAATTTTGATTTTGATTTTGATTTTGATTTTACATTTTATTTATTTCATAAAAAAATAGACAACTTTTTCAGAAAGACTTTTTGAGTAATGAGTAATTTGATAAGTATTGAAATAGCAAGTTTAAATTTCAGAAAGAGTTGAAATCAATAAAGGAATTGAGACACTCTAGGTCTTTGTGGTACAGATATGGACTGGACTGTGAAATCATCTTCACTGTCTTGACGTAGAATAGTTTGATTCGAGTTAGTGCTCTGGCTATCATACACTTGATGACTAGTAGCTTGGTGAATTGATTTGATGAATTGGCTCTTTTTCTGACCCAAAGTTTTTCCAACAAAACTATTGGCTTTTGTTCCAACTTTTGAACCCATTTCCAAATGTTGAACAAAATTATTAAAATAATACAAATTATCACTTATTGTAAAATAGTGTTTAATACAAAGACCTGTCAATAGTATGTTTACAACAGATAATGGGATGACATAGAGTATGATAATTGAGGTGAAGACCACATATATTGTGAAAATTGTAATAAAAACTGTGAATGTTATGAAGAGGCAGTGGTTTTGATTATATGTCCCGTAAATACCGATTATGAAGAATATTATCGACAAAATTGTTGAAATAGTTATAACAATAATGAAAGCGGTTTTATCGCCAAACAGTGAATTTGTGTCCGAATTCTGTGACAAAGAGTCTGATATTTGGTCACAAAGTATGGCAATAATGATAAGAATTATTACATTAAAGATCTGTACATTAATTACACACCACTTCTCGCATTTATAACTGAATTTTAATGAAAACATTACTTTGAGTCAAGTTTTTGATTGTTTGGACCACTTTTTATGACTCCTTTGAAAAGTAAGAATCGTTTCGTAAATTATTTTGTCTTTTGTATTGATTTTCACTTCAATTCAACGAATGTGTTGTTGTGTTGACATTGAAATTCAGTATTCAATTACTTTTCTGTTATTCTGCGCTATATTTCATTCCGTCCCCTCTCTTATATTTGATGTAAGAGTTCTCGTTATTATAATTTAGTTTTGTTTTGAATGTCAATCAATAAATCGGTTTCTCGTGGTTATCGATCGATGGATCAATTGACTCAACTTTTTATTTCAAACATTAAATAAATATATATTTTAATGAATTTTTTTTTATTAAACTAAAAGTTGAAGTAATGAAATGTCCAGAACCTAGAGTTTTGCACAAAATCCTTGAAGTATTTGAACACTAATTTAATTTAATCGAATATAAAATAATATTTGAATTGAATTTCAATAAACTAATAGATAGATCAAAGTTAGTCTATTTAGTCTATTTAGTGATTTTGCTCTTTTTCTCTCCCCTTCTCTTTAATGATAATTTACGAAGAGAGGGATAGGGAGAGACACAATCGTTGTCTGATAATTGAGATCAATAATTGTCAAAGAGATGGTAAGAGAGTCGTTGGATTACATAAGGGAGAGAGAGATCATCACATCATATGATGTTTTCATCAAAATTGTCAAACATTTGACCACAAAAAGTACGTCAAAAGGGATGAAAACATTGATTACATAATTGAATGCAAACACATGTTATGACAACCAAAACATTACACGTAAGACATAAGACATATAAACATTTATTAGACTTTAAATACATTTAAATTAACGTTAATTGAGTTCAATAAACAAAACATTTCTAAAAATTTCAAATCAATTAATAATTCAATTATTAGTTTAAAACAAAATCTCATTTTATATCCAAAATGTGAGTCAAAAACAAAATAATTGAATAATTTGTTTACAATTTGATATGATTTTGTCTGAGACTTCAGTTTTCGTATAAAAATTGATTTAATGATTCACTGAAGACATCGTTTCACTTGAGATGACATCTTTGCCTCCAAAAGAAGTTTTGGCCAAAAATCTTCAGAAATCTCATTCTTCGGCATCACTTCTATTGTCTTCAGCCAACCTCTCGTGGACTCCGACCACTTCCGCAATTCTGGTCACTCCTCAGCCGCCCGTCGATCGAGCGGTCAGTCCATCGAGTAGTGAGTCTTCAAAAGCGCTGACAAACGAAGAAATCATTCAAACCTTAAGATTAGACTCAAAGACAAACAGCAATCAATCGATTGATGTTTTGGAAGGATTTCAAACAATAAATCTTTTGGAGAATAAAATCGATGAAAACAATTACAACAAAACTAACGACTCTTCAGTTTCCGCAGAGAAGAAGTTATCGCTTTTGAATCAATTGTTTAGTAGTGTTGGTGTCGGTGATGTCACTCCCTATTCAAGTGGTCACAGATCTACCGTTGAGTCTATTCCACCCCTCCCTCCGCCACCTACAGCACCGCCACAACCGCCTCCTCCACCGCCAACAGAACCGCCGAAAGGATTTGTGGCCAAAAACTATAGAATAAGAGGTTTTTGTGTTTAAATTACTCTAAAAATTATATTTTAAACATTTATTTGATTTTTAGGTCCCCTTCGAGTCTATGACCCCAACTATGGTTTTGGATCAACGAGTCCTACACCGGAAGGGAACTCATTTCCGGTGCCAAACATAAATACTGCTGAAGTGTTGCCTTTAAATCAGTCTTTTTATAACCCAAACGAGTATTTGTCGACAAATCCCCAAACAATTGCAACAAATGACGGCTCGAGCGGTAACTTTGCGTCGGAGACGAGTAGTGGACAACAATTGTCGGCTCCGATTGCGAGTGAAGTTCAAACGGACTTCAATTATGATTACAATTCAACTGAAAATTCACAACAATTTTCATTTGTCAGCGAAACTCCTAATCCGGACCCAAATAATCTAATTTTGAATCAAAACGACTGGTCTTCCACTCGAGCGACATCCGACCCTACGTATTACGAATCGATGGCCACCGCTTTCCAACCGGTTGTCAACCACTGGTTTTATCAGAAGATAATTGAGAACAAAGAAGTTTGGATCCCTTTCTCAATGTATGACTCGTATAACTTGGAACAGGCGTTCCTCACGTCTCCTAATAATGGTTATGGAGTAGTGATAGCCACAGATGGCGGCCGTTTCGATGTCTTTGTATACGAAAGACTCAGAAGACCCGTCTATTGGCCAGAAGTGGATTCAATAGTTCGGCGCTGTTCCTGGTTTTACAAAAAGGAAGGCCATAACCGATGGGCGCCATATCCTGAAGACTTTTCAGTTAAATTAGAGGACAGTTATAAGGAGGCAGTCCTTCACAACCGTTGGAATCAAAAGATTGAATTGGAATCGGAAACAGAAGTAGTGGTAATGCATTCGCAGCAAAGCATATATCACTATCAGTCCGACAATCAAATGCCAGACGGATGGGGTCAGGCTCTCGAGAACCCGGTCCGACCTCGACTTGTTCACAGGGGAGCACTCGACGGCATATTTGAGGACATCGATGAGGGAGAGCCCGAACAAATCGATCACTTGGTCTTTCTTATACATGGAATCGGAGAGTTCTGTGACTTTAGGTGAGAGTTGTCCTCAAGTCTTATCATTTTAAAGGGAAAGCCCTTTAAGAGGGAGTAGTTTTGGTCATTTACTCATTGTTTCCCTTAATTATGTATAGGTTTCGATCTATTGTTGAAGTGGTCGATGACTTTCGCTCTATAAGTCTCTCCCAAATGAGGACTCATTTCAAGCCATACCTAGAATCGGGACAATTGGGTCGAATTGAATTACTTCCCATTTCATGGCATTCGGCACTTCATGGAGAGGAGACGGGTATTGACGACAGACTCAAACAAATAACTCTCGAAAGTATACCTAAATTAAGACACTTCAGTAATGATACCATTTTGGACGCACTCTTCTATACCAGTCCTGTCTATTGTCAGACAATTATTGATAATGTGGGCCAAGAGTTGAATCGTTTGTTCGCTCTCTTCTGTCAGAGGTTTGACATTCAAAAGGGTTTTCATTTAAATTAATTTTTTATTTAATTCTCAAGAAATGCAAACTTTTGTGGAACTGTTGCTCTCGGAGGACACAGTTTAGGGTCTCTTATAGTGTTTGATATACTCGCGCATCAAATTAATGAAGATCTGAGCAAAGATAATGACACAACCGATGCTCTTAAGTGTCACACATCGTTGGGTTTGGGTTTTCCTGCCATCAAATACCCGACCCTTAGTTTCAAGCCGTCGGCCTTTTTCGCGATGGGATCGCCTATACCTATGTTTCTAACGGTGAGAGGCGTCGAGTTTCTCAGCCCTGACTATCGACTACCGACCTGTCCGGCCGTTTATAACATCTTTCATCCGTACGATCCGATTGCCTACAGATTGGAACCAATGATATACCGGTCCTTCAAAGAGATAAAACCAGTGCTCATTCCTCATCACAAGGGAAGGAAAAGAATGCATTTAGAGCTAAAGGACTCAATCGCTAGAATGGGATCAGATATTAAGTCAAAAATCTATGACTCTTTGAAATATACCTGGAATTCGATCAATGAGTTCGCCAGAGCTCATAAACCTAGCACTCAGTTGACTCATTCAAATACAATCGACGATGGCTTTAGTCAACCCTCAAATGATAATGACTTTAATAACTTAAACAGTGATTCGAATCAGGATTTTGTTAATAATTCAATTAATTTTACGATAAATAATGATTTTGAAGACAATTACGGACAGAATATCAGTGCCGGTGCTCTAAATAGTGGCCGACGAATAGACTATGTGTTACAGGAGTCTCCGGTCGAGGTTTTAAATGAGTACTTATTCGCAATCAGAGCCCACACCTGCTATTGGTTATCAGAAGACACCGCTCTTCTCATTTTGAGGGAACTTTACGGACAATTGGGTTATTACACGACAACCACTAGTCTTCAACAACAGACCATCCCTTCGAGTGCTTCCAATTTGGATTTGAGTTCGAGTTTTGACTTAAATACCCAACAATTTAGTTAATGAATCAAATGATAGCTCTTTCTATTAATTTCATAAATGTTTTGATTGAAATCAATTTTAACTTTTTTTTAATTTATTGAAATCTTTTTTATAAAAAAAAGTTAAATATTTTTATATATAAAATGATTTATTCATAAAATGTTGAAAATATGACTCATTTCTATAGAAATCTGTTGTAAAACAAATGATTATTGAATGTAATCAAAAAACACTTCAAACAGTTATTATTATCAACTTTTGGCTCATAATTAAATGATTTGACGGAAATTGTATCAAACAGCTCTAATTATTGTGAACATAGAGCACAGGTATGTCAGTATCGCAGCAACACTTTAGGTTTGTTAATAGTTAAAGAATTTATAGACCACTTCCGATCACTACAACTAAAAACTGTTTATAAAACTATCGTTTGGGAAGAGTTTGACACAAATTATTGTTGACTTCGTATGGGATTCACTATTATATAAGTTTTGTTTTGTTTCTTACTATCGATTTGTTCGGTTAAACCCAAAATGGATTTCGAGATCAAATGTTTTTTAATTATATTTTTTGTAACTCTTTCTTACAATTGTGTGAATTGTGATGAAAATTCTCATTCAATGCGAAAGATATTACAACTCAATAAATATTATTACAATAATTGTCCAAATCGTGAGAAGGAATGGATGACTCGATGCGATTTGGATGCCGCTAATGACTGGAACATCTATGAGGGACAACAGGTCAGTTACCTTCGTAATAATTGCAGGATTAGAGTAGAATAAGAGCCCATTATGTATTTTTCTAGGTCTTCCGTTGCGAAACTTTTGTTCAATTTTTTCCCTTTTAATGTAATTTAATTTGAATTTGATTTCAATATTTAGGACATAAGTTCCCGGAGTTTTTGCTGTTATGTTTGGGATCAGTTGAGATGTAAACTTCGAATTGCAAAATATTGTGATAATAATTATGCCATACAATTGGAAAGGGATACCGAACAGCAATACAATAGTGTCTGTTACTATCACTCGCGACGGAGCGCTTCCTGCGCTCTTCGGTGGTGGTCTATAATGCTTATAGTAATCGTCGGTCTTATTATCATTGCTTTGGTTTCGTTCTTCGTTTGGAGAAGATATCGAAACAAATATACCTCGAAATATAATTATTAGTAAATCAAATATATGTAAAAATGTATTTATTCCAATTCTTTTGAGATTCAAATGACTGAACATGATAATTAATATAATTTCCTTATTTGAATTTCATTCAACTCATTTAGTATTTACCCAATTGTTCAAGGTTATTAAAAAAGGGTTATTAATTTGAGTTCAGTCAATTAGATAACTATTTTTAACTCAAACTGTTTTTATTCATTTCAATGATTTTGTGAAATCACTTCATACGTCAATTGCTTTCATTATATTTTAATTTTTATAATAATTTCAATATTTTTATTTAAATCTGAGATATATAACAGACTCTGAGTAACAGACTCTTCATTGAGTAAAGGCTTGAAAAGTATTTTCAAAATAAATTAATTACAATAATTCGTATATTTTTTTTGTAAGATTTTCTTCAACATCAGTCACTTAATGGCCTTATTTTCCATTAAAATATTTCCATTGAGAGAAGTAATCATAAGTTTAATACATTTTTTCCACTTTTCTGACAATAGTTGTCAAAAATGATTTGAAAATAAGGAAAAGTTTTATGAAATCATTTGATAACAATTTTTTTTTGCAAAAAGAGTTACATTTGGTTTAGTTTGTGATTTCGAGAGAGAAATTTGGTTTAGCTATCAATTAATCAAGGAACATTTCGCAACGTACAGCACAGTTTTTTGTTTGTTTTTTAATGCATAGATAAAGGGTTAAGATTAATCACTTTTTAAACACGGATTCAATTACTACTTTTCGAGCATATATTCAGGTGTTATGTCATTCATATGATAGAAGTACTTATCGATTATGAATTGCGGCACAAATTCGATAAATTGAGCCAAAAATCCATTGATTTTGTTGTTAACGGGTCGGTAGAATCGGTTCGGGTTCGGACTTACTATAGCTTTCATGACATCGTCAATGACAAGATCGAGGTCTTTACCGGGCGCTGCACCAAATCCTTTGCCATCTTTTTTGAATCGTTTGGAATACTCTTCGAAATACTTCTCTCCATATATTTGTTTAATGGATTCTTCGGTATTCTTCCAATTCTTTTCCATTGAATCTCCAAATGAGTAAAACATCGCAGTCTTGAAAACTGACGGCTCTATTGTCACAACTTTTATCTTGAATTTACGCAATTCTCGTCTCAATGTATCAGAAAATGAGATGACAGCAGATTTTGTCATACAATAGGCGCCCAAATTGTCTGCAGCTACTCGTCCTCCAAGGCTTGCCATTAAAACAACTCGTCCTTTAAAATCACAATTATTTTCACGTAAAACATTTTATTATCGATTTTATTGCCTAAATAATGCATTCAATGATAATTCGTAGATAATTCGCATAAATTGTTTACTATTTTGTATATAATTTAAGTTAATTTTGCGAACACTTTGTTTTTGAATAATTAATGACTTGACTCGTGATTTGTAATAATCTATAAATTAATAAAAATTGAAAATATCTTTAAGGAAAGACTCTATGAAACTGACCTTTTGTTATCTAACACGATAAAACTTACTGTAACAATCTAGCTACAATCTATAATTAACAAATTTGCAAAGACTTCCGGTCGGAAAATCGAAAAATATTATTACAAAACTCACCCATTAATGGTCTGATTAAAGGAAGGAATTTTGTGGTGACCCTGACAACACCAAGTACATTTACGTCCAAAAGTTTACGGTATTCGTCGATTGATCCCCACTCTAAGAGACCAAAAGAGACGATCCCTGCGTTGTTGACGACGGCCCACAACTGTTCGTTATTTGACTCCAACTCTGTTTTGATTGTATTAAAGCAGTCATCGATTTGTTGATCATTTGTTACATCCATTTGAATGACAGTCATTATGTCTCTGAAGTAAGAGTTGGAGACGAGTTCCTGTGCGCCCATACTATTCGAGTCCAAAACAGTGGCGTAAACTCTGAAACCCCTGGAGTTGAGTCTCAGAGCCAAACGGTTGCCGAACCCGGTGTCACATCCTTTGGGGTAAATATTAATTAAATTATAAGAAAACTAATAAAACATTTGATTATTACCTGTTATTAAAACTGCTTTTCCGCGCGAATCGATATTTTTATTCCAAAACATTTTGAAATAAAGTATTAAATGTTATTAAACCAAAAGTTCATTAGAAGTGAAATAAAATATTCATTTTAAGTGTTTTGTGATTTCAAGCGATTTTCAAAATGATTTATCGTTAGGTAACTGAGGAAAGACTCCGAAACTATATTCCAAAAGTAAATCCCGAGAAAACAGGTTTTAAATATGATACAACAGGTTTAGTAACCTAGTTGCTTATGTTCAATTTAAATTATAGTAAAATTAGTTCATCACTCGCTTCCAAGTCTTGGAAATATTATTTATATATATATTTAATTCGATTTCTAAAAAAATATATTAATTGTATATTAATTGTATATTAATTGTATATTAATTGTATATTAATTGTTTGTTTGCTTTTCAATTATTGGTGATTCAGGTAATTGATTGTCGTTTTCTATTTTGAATAAATTCAAGCAATTGATTCCTATTTGACGTATCAAATGATTTTGTTATTGAGTTTTCAATTGAGAAAATTACTGAGTTTTGGGGTTTTTACAAAATATAAACCTATTGTCTGGTTGTTTTTGATTCGTAGTTTGGCCTTGAATAAATTACATCTACTTGGCTAGTGTCTAATAACATTAGCATGATGCCAAAGTTTTTTGCTGTCTTTTAGTCAATTAACGGTTAATTGACCAGGACAATAGATGAGGAAGTTTGACATTTATTGTCTAAAATAAATTGTTTCGCAAAAGTTTTAATTTTCATATAATTTAATATTTTATTTTGTTTTTTGATTATATAATAATTTATATTCATTGAAGAGTTTGTCAATACTATAGTAATCATATGTTTTATTTGAAAAATTTAAAATGATAATATATTTACAATAAGGTTAATTGATTTTTTGATGAGTGTTTGAACCTAATTCTTGTAGAGGATGTCATTCCCGTGAATAACCATAAGTTGATTGTCTTTTGTGCAAAACTTTCGACACTCGTTGGGAAAGACGACGTGATCTCCAACTTTGAAGATATAAAGCGGTTGATTCTTCAATGGGACTCTACTCCAGTCACTTTTACACGACAACACAATCCCTTGCGAACAGCCAACCAGTATTGAAGGGCATTCGAATTTAATAAACACCCAGTTGTCATTCATTTTCAAACTTTCCAGGTTTAGAGCCATTTTACAGTTGAAATACTTGAAATAATTTGTTTATTGAAACTTAAAATAACTTTTCGACAAAATATTTTGAAGCGAATGAATATAACAACAGAGGAATCAAACAAATTATTTTCATTTCCTTTAATTCGTTCGATTCGTAAGATTAATACTAATCTCTGAATAAATAACTGATCTCTGAATAGCTTTGAGATAACAAACCTGTTCTTCAATTGTCAGATGATTTCATATTATTTGTTAAAATGCTATTTTATAAAAGAGTAAAAACAAGTCTAGGTCAATTAAATTCCAATTCAACTATCAAATGAAAGCTTTTATTTTGACCGATCAATTATTAGCATACCTTTATGTGCCAATCAAATGCCAAAAACATTTATTGTTTTTATTTGAAATAATTTTCTCCATTCAATAATTTCAAATTAATTTATTTAAAATTTATTAAAGATCATGGTTGATTTTAATATAATTAACTGAGTATAAGTTTGAATGTATATAATATTTGGCAATTTATCACGATTAAGAGGGAGAGTAATCAGAAGTAGGATCACTTTCCCCTTCCCCCGTAAAATTACGGGAAGTCAAACATTATTGATCTAATATACCTAGAATAAGAAGTAGCGTTTTTTAATACTATGTCTCCATTACTGTTAATCTGATTGTAATGTTTCCAAAGGTGTGATTCACCCAAAAGTCGGATAATTTTTGGGTAACTATGGCATCAATTTGTCAAAAATTAAGATATTTTTGATTAAAAATTGTCGTCAAATGACATCTGATTCGTCGTAAATACTTGAGGAAAGCCTACAGAAATCGATTGAACCAAATGAGGCTTCCGTTTGACTGACAACTCATATGTAAATCCCTTTCCAATGAATTTAAATATTTTCTTATTTTGTGAAATCAATAAATAGATTCGATTAAAAGCGAAACAATTGTCCGTCTCTTACAATCAAATCGGTTTATGAGTCGAAGTTCAGGAGATTTAAAAAATCCTGACCTCAAGTAAGTCTGAGTTAAAAACTTTTGTTTGATTTGATTTGTTTTAAAAATTTGTTGACAATTATAGACATTTATGTCTTATTCTTTGGGTTTAGTTATTCTAATCAATGCGTTTATTGCAGTTTTGTAATTGCAACAACTTGCACATCTAATGCACATCTAATGCACATCTTATGCCATTACTCAACACTACTTGACTGTATTTAATTATTGTGTCCTTCAATTTATTAATGGATTTGTTTTGCACTTTAATGCACTAAAAGTACTATTTTTCGAGACATAACGCAAACTATTCGATAAATTTTGTTATCATTTTTCAAATCCACAATAAATAGGAGTGTTTTCGACAATTCATTCAATTTATTGTCACATTTTTGTTTGAATTCTTCAATTAATTTAATATTAAATCAATTGTTTTGTCAAAAATGTCTGAACAGAAGAAATATACGACAGAAGAGCGCAAAATGATGAAAGATCTTGAAAAAAGGGCCAAGATATATAGCGTACTGGCCTTTGCATTGCTCGCTATTATCACGTATTGTCTCCTTAATGATAAAATTGACTTCAGTCGGTGTCAGGTAATACACAAACTTGTCTTTTTAAATTTTTAGCATGATTATTTAACTTGATTATTGATATTTTCATTTATATTAATAAATTATTTGAGTTATTACTTGTTTTTACTTTGAATTACAGAAAACGAAAGCACAGAATCTGACCGAAATTGGTCCAAGAATTCAATATGTGTTACAACACTCGACTCCGGGAGTGGTTTGGCTTTTATTTTGTACTTTTTATGTAATATCGAAACGCGTGGGAACGCCGGCAGAGGTGCCGACATCAGGTCACGAACATCGAACAGAATCGGCTAAAAATATTTTCCTAAACTCTTTGGAACAGTTTGTTATGTTATTCGTCTCACAATTGATTCTCGTCTCATATCTAACTTCAAAACAAGTCTTGAATTTCATTCCAACACTAAATCTGTTGTTCATCGCCGGGAGGATCACCTTCTGGTTGGGGTATCCCATGAATAGATCTTTTGGAATGACTCTTAACTTCGCTCCACTTTTTGTCACAATGTCTTATATCGGTTATCGTTATATTACTTTATTTGTCTAAATATCTGAAAAATATTAAATGAATAAATGAATAAATCTTATCGAAAGGAATACCATTACTATTGATAACATATTTGATAAGACTATTATTCCGTACATAAAATTACAACAATTTTAAACTATAGAAATCTATTTAAACTAGCAATTGATTCAAATACTAAAATTGTTTAATTAGTTTCTATTTATAATTCCTTAAAATGAAAATGAAATGAAATTCCTTCGACATAAATGACTCGTTTCACATATTCCTACCGAATTCAATGCCTATCAATAATATCTATACTTTGAGTTATGAAAGTATTGTTTTTTTGATTTATTCAATAAATTGGTCAATAATTTGTGTGAAATTAAAAAAATTAAAACAAAACGCAATTCAATTGACAAACAATTGATAAATATTGTCTGCCTTTGAAATTCAATCTAATTTAGATATAATCTGATTATCTAAACAACTAAACTTGAATTTATCATCTATTGAAAGGTTAAATCTCAACCTAAAATGTAATAATTGGGAATAGCTGCTCAAACAACAGTTCAATTACAAATAAAGTAGAATTTGAAATTTAGCTTGATGACGTCCCCTTTCTTATAAAATTCAATGTTATGGAAAGATTATCCCTAAAAGTATATCAATTTTATTTGAAAGTCATTTCAGTGTTTTTGATATCATTTTTCAGTCAGAAATTGAAATCAATTTTATCGATAATTTCTTTCGATTAATATCGAGATAAGTGTAAAAAATGCCCGGTTTCGACAAATCCAGTCGACTCTACTGACACTGAATTAGATGAATTTACCTGCGCTATACTTGAGTTTGTTACTACACTGGATGAGTTTTGTTGCTCAATATGCCTGACATTCTTCAATAATCCTATGGCTACCCAATGCTGTCGCCAGACTTTTTGTAAGGAATGCATAACTGAGTGGGTGTCTCAGCACTAGACTTGTCTCAACAATCGGAAAACTCTAACAAAGAAAGCGCTGAAACCTGTGCCCAGAGTTATGATTAATTTGTTAGAAAACATGAAAATCAAATGCGATCACGAAATTGACGGCTGTCAGCAAGTGGTCAGAATTGGAGACCTAAACCAACACTTGACTGTATGTGACTACCAGATGTGCAAAACTTGCGGTCAAATGAAGGAATCTGTTTCGACCCACAATTGTATTGAATCTCTTCTTCTGGAGAAACAGAGGACTGACACAAAGTATTTGAATCTATTGGACGAAAACTCTTTACTATTATTCTAAAGATGAGAGAATAGCCAAACCATGAGTTGAAGACTGAATTTGGTTGAGCTCAGAGAAGATTATGATATAGCCCAAAGAGATCTGGACAAGACTCAAGTCCTGAACCCATTGTCCAGGATTATTTGAGTCAGAGGTAGGGCCGATTCGAATAATATTATAAAGCTAGTATAAATATGAATTTATTAATTGTGACAATTAATTGATACTTGTAAATATCAAATCAAAACACAAAAACTTGAAACTTTTATAATTTGTAAAAAAAATGGATTCCGTTTAATAAAATTTTTGAAACTTTAGTGAAAGTTTTTACGGAAACTAAATAAATAGGTTTTTAACACAAATGACAGAAATAATGATTATTTACACCATTTTAGTGATCGAAAGTACAAAAAATCAATTAGAGATTGAGAAGGAGTTGTCCGAAACCAATCATAATTGTCGGCGCTTTTGTGACCTTCGCGTTCTTCGGGAGTGGCGGTAGTTTAGAGCACTTGTCTGAGTCCTCTTCATAGTCAGTGCACATTAGGTTCAGTGTATTACCAGCCATTGCGTTGATATACCTTTCAAAATTATCCAATTTCTTGTCCGGACAGGCAGTCTGTCCCTTATCTCTCGCGGCTCTTATTATACAAGACTTTAACGAATGAAATGCACTTAATTGAGATAAAGAAAAATAATAAAGATCAATTAGTTATAGTTGACTTGTTTCGAATTATCTATTGTTTTGCTAATCGATAAAATAATTTATATGAAATTTTTAATTAAAAAATAGGCCAAGCTCACCAGCATGCGTGTGGAACTTTGTGTTTTGACTCCTGAACAGAATTTGCTTTGCCAAGGTCCATCAAAAATTGATCCATACAGACACTGGACTCATCTCTAATGGCATTACCACAGGAGGCAAAAGAGATGACTTCCTCTCGTTTGTTGAGTTTCGCACAATAGCTCTTTTGATTCATTTTTGCCGTATATAGCATTACATTCGCCAATTGTTTTTGCACTCCTTTGGCACAACTGTCGGTATAGTCTTTCGCACATTTAATCAGATTTAAGGTTTGTTTGCAATGTTTTTGCATTTGTGAGTCAGACTCCGGATATTTTCTTGAGTTCTTCCCCACAAACCATAGCTTATCGGCACAGGAATCAGCTTTTTTACGACTCTGGTCATCACATTTCACTTGAGCTGCGCTTGGTTTTCTGGCAGAATTTACCACGTTAACTAAAATCCAACAAAATTATTGTTTAAAATAATGAATCATGGTAAATGATTAGTTTAGTTACCAATGAAACAGAGAGATAAGAGACTAAAACAGAGTTTCATCTTTAGTTTGAAGAATATTCTTCACTTCAAATAAATTGATTAACAATTTATGAATTAGAATCGAAGTCAAAAACTTTATGAATTAATAAACTTTTAAATAGAGTATAAGTTTTAGGAATAAGTATTGAAATCTTTTGACAAATACTATAATCTTCTCAGAAGAACAGAAACCATGAAATGATTGGGAATCTTGAGGTTTGTTCACAATTTATTGAGAGACGGGTCACGTAATCACTAGTGTTTGCACCGCACAGGTATGCAGAGGTGTGCAGTGCAGCGCCCATAACCAAACACGTAGACCATCGACAACCAGTCAACTGTCGTATCAAAATATTATTCGACTTTTAATCAAAATCACTGTTTATTATGAATTTTGTGTAACTTTTCAGTAATTACTTGAAACCAATGAAATGAATCAAACATATTATGAAATTAATTTTATTTTGAGGGAAACTTAAATCAATTGATAATTGTATCGAAGTCTGACTGTAATTAATAACAATTTCAAGAAATAACTCTTTTTTCATAAAAGTCAGAAAAAGAGTCTTTTACTCAATCATTGAATTAAGAAATAAAAATTAAATTAAAAAAATGTATTAAAAAAAACTTGGAAAAAATTCTTAAATTAACGATGATCAAGCTCCAATTAAGATAGATGCTGTGCTCAATCTTTGACTTTGGCCGAGAGACTAGATAGCCTTGCTCACAATAACAAAACTGTTATTGAGTTCAATGTTATTTTCTGACAATATTTACATCGAATGATAAATTATCGTATTGTCGCAAAAGTAATGATAATTAAAGATTTGTTTTAAATAATTTAGATTAGGTTTAGTCTATGATCTTGACCATCACTATTAAATGGTTCTGATCAATAAATGGATATCATTAGGGACGAGGAAAGTTTTACAGATTCCCTCCATTCAGAGGCGTATAAAATGAAATAATTCTGAAAATATTAGTTGTTTTTTAGTTTTAAAAGTATGAAAAAACAAACGAATTAATCATTTCTTTGATTTGATGTCAAAATTGGTTAAAAACAAATCAATATTTCAATCAATTAATTAGGAAATTAAATAATTAATTAAGTGTTTCCTATTAACTGGTGTTAAGGGTTACGCCACTAAAGGTTTGTCTTAAGAAATATAAAAAATTATCATTAATTAAAATCGACGAAAGGAGTAGAGACCAGTTTAATGGTGTTATAACTGAATTTTTTTCAATTTTTAACCTTTGATCGACCCTTTCAAGGACCCTTTCAAGGACCCTTTCAAGGACCCTTTCAAGGACAATTCAACAAATTATTATTTCGAATTTTTTTCAAATATCTTCAGTGAAGTCTTCAAACTATTCAAGTGATTCATAAAAATTATTCTCAATGTCTAACCGAACTTTGAAGCAAGATATACGTATCTTGAACATTAATAATTGAATTTTTTGTTAGTAAATAAGCATGTAATTTTGACAGGTAATTGATAATTCTGATTTTAATTGCAAAGATTTCTCTCTCTCTCTCTCTCTCTCTCAGATTTCTGAAAAAGCTAAAAAATAATCAATAATTGATTATTCCAATGTCATCTAGACATTTTTGATACTTTCCTCGATGTGATTGATTATGATTGACACCAAAATTCAAACACAAAGAATATCCGAAATATTTAAACATTCAATGGTATGAAATATGTCTATAATTATATTATAATTTCAAAAATTATTTTAATTGCTTTCAGCTAAAAAAATTCTAATAATGAAATTGTACCATGATATAATTTTTAAATATACAACAGTTGACTAAAAATTTATACAAAAAATTTCAAATTGAAAGTAAATTGGAGAACACATGCGTTGAGTCAAATATTCTAATAATATTCTTCTCTTTCCATAAACTCATTGCATATTCTGTTTGTAATACAAATGTTGAGATTATTTTCGAAAAGTTGGGCCAAAATTAAATGTTTTTTTTTCAAACTGAGAGCACAGAATGAACTCTTCACAGTCGACTCTACAGACGCCCACCTCATAAAAAGTGCCGTTACATTAGGCCTTACATGGAATGATGCACTGGTGTCTCATATGTATGCTGTGCTCCAAACCATTAGACGATTGGAAATAGAGAAGAGTTTGAGAAAGAGTCAAAAGTATACAAAATATGAAAATTTTGAAAAACAAAAATTAATTTCATTGAATTTATAAGATAACAAAGAATCTCAAGGTTTTCTATCAAGTTTATTTTTCAAAAATAATTATTTTTAACAATTTGTACCTTGATTCATTACATAATATTTTGCAAAAATAAGTTTCAAGTTTATTATTTTGATTTTATTACACAATTATTTCTCTAATTAACTCAAATCTTATTGAAGTTGAATAAAAACTTTGAATAACATAATGTTTTTGAGATGAAAAGATAGCAAGGTACTTAAAGCGTATTACTTTATATGTCATAATAATTGAGAAAATGTTGCCTAATTTTAAGATCTTGGTGGTCCTCAGCGTAATCCTATTGCATGAATATATTTTTGGCAAAAATTATTTATAGAAACACTTCAATAGTTTTGAGCAAAAAATAAGTGAATATTTTTGTCGAACAGAGTCTGTGCCGTAAAATTGTTTGGCAATAGTTTAGGTTATAACTCGAAAAATAATTGTTTTGTTTAATCTGAAAGTCATTATTATCTCATAGTTTTCAGTCAATTAACTCTATTTTCATTCATTAATTGATTTATATTTTGTATTGCATTACGAAATGAGTATTAAAGCGCACGGAAGTGGTCTTATCAGTGGAATCGCTGGCATTCCTAATAAGTTCACAGTATTCACGAGTGGCAAAAATGTCACCGGACTTACTGTCGCTTTTGAAGGTATTTCATCTTGATCATATTCACCTTTCTTAATGGTGTGAATGGATTAACAAGTTATATTAATTTTATTAACAAGTTTATATTTTTGTCAATGAAAATAATATTCAAATCAATTAATATTTATCATTAAAAAAATTAATAACAAATTGTTTGTGATCTTGAGGTCCATCCAAACCGGAGATCAATTTCAGTAACAATAAGGACGGGTCAGTAGACGTGGCATATACTCCGAAAGTGGGCGGAGATTATAAAATCCATGTGAAGTATGACAGCAAAGACATTATCGGTAGTCCTTTCAACTGTCGGGTGTCGGGAGACAATAGGACTCACCAGAGATATGTCGATAAAGTGAAGGTTAGCGGACCAAACATCACCGAAGGGAAGGCCTCCCAAAAGAACACTGTCATCATTGACTGCAAAGAAGCCGGCATTACCGGTGGCATTAACTTTGCTATGGAAGGACCGGGAAAGCCAGAGGTCAACTTCATCAACAACAAAGACCTGACCATTACAGTTGAGTTCACTCCCCCTTCACCCGGAGACTACAGACTGCACCTGAAATTCCAAGATCTTCATTTGCCTGGAAGTCCTTATCCGATAACTATCTCATAAATGTTTTTGTTTTTTGATTTGCAATTAATTCTTTGTCAACAAAATTATGATTTTTGATCAAATGTTATATAATCTTATATAATCTTGTTCAATTTTGTCTTCAATTGATAGATTAAATTGTCAACTACCTAATTTTAAGTTATTACCACCTTTTGACCAATTTTTGAATATAAGTTTATCCTGGATATTTCTAATTTGCTAGTTTAAGATGAGATAAATGTATAATTTTGCCCTTGGTCCTTTTTTGAAACCCAATGAATTTGGTACCTTGGTAACATTTTTGAATTGCAAATCTAAAACAAATCGTATTAAAGATATTTTAAAATAATTTATTTATTAATAATTTTAATAACAGAATATTCTGAATAATAAAGTGTCAAAAAAGACAAAAGTTTTTTTTCGGCAAATATTTGTTAAAAACATTTACTTTATTTGCTTTGAATTAATATAATTAAAATTCTAATTATAAACACATTGACTAACGCTCAGCAAAAATGTCATTTCGTTTGAGAGACACTGGTTTTGCTGATTATTTCAAATGCTTTAAAACATTTTTTTGTTTAAATATTTACCAAAATCTTACGTTAAAATTGAATTTTATTAAAATTCTTGTCACCAATCAAATTGTTAAATCAAATTCTGACGGCTGATCAAGGACACTTTTGTGTTTACATAATGGATGAGCTTAAGTTTTGTGCCAAAATTCTCAATTAAAAATGTATGAAATTAAAGAAAAATTGTTTGTTGTTTCCCTTAATTCTATAATTTATCAATTTCAAAAGTTACAAATTATTTAAAAGTGACAAGATCAAGTTCATTGATGATTTTAAATGTAAATGTAAACAAAAATTGTTTAATACTTGTATGTACGGTACGAAAGTGGATTTAGCAAGTAAAAGAGAAAAACTTAATTTCCATGAAAATATATTGAGTAAAAAAGTAAGATTAGACAAATTGAAATATTTTAAAGTTATCTTGCAAATTTTGATCAGAGCGTTTTCAATAAAAATGATCAAGTGCCTTAATTATCAAAGGGCTCCTTGAATGACTAATTGGTGGATATTTTAGATTGATAAAAGTGAGGTTAATTGATCTAGCTCAGTGAAGAATTGAAACTTAAAATCGTACCAAAACTTTTGCCAACTATTTAACGCTTATTTGCAAAACAATTGAAAGACTTTTTAGTAATTTATGGTTAAATACAATAAACATTTGTTTCACTTTGTGTTCTCATTAGGACTTTACTTAAAAACAAAACAAAAAAAATATTCTAAAAGTTGTGAGATTTGTGCCAATTTATTATTAGAATATGAATACTTACAATTTTTTAGTCTCAATGCCCAAGATCATTTCAACTATACTTTACTGTACTTTCCAAGAGCAATGTTTGATTCTAATAGAAGATAATATATCAAGATTAGCTTATTCATTAATTTTTTAAGTAAACATATATAACAATAATGAAATAGATGAAAATCTTATGGTGTTATCTTGGTGACACCTGCTATTATGAAACAGTTACAGAGCGTTTAAAATTGTTTTCACAGTTTCCATCACTTTTATACACAAATATCAGACTTTAGTGTTTTAATAGCCTCTCTCTATGTGTTATACTTTGCGTAGGCTTTGATTCCCAAACATTTTCAACAGAAAGAACTCATTTTTCAAAACTAAAAGACTTTTATTTTGTGTCAAATTTTGTTCAAATCCTGAATTATAAGCCAATTATTTTATTGGTGTTCAGTCACTGTTCACATCAATTGAGTTTATTTTTCTCGTCTCAAAGTTTATTCATAAGATTTTATTACTTACGCTTTCATTGCTTTGAAGAGATGTCTAAACCAACAAAAAATTTGATTCCAACGAAAACTCGAGATATTTGTGTAAATTAAAAGTGACGAACATTTTGGGGATTCAAACCATAAATATAATTCATATTCAGTTCTTGTGTTACAGTTTTGAAGAGATTGCTATCCGTTTTCATCAAATTTTCATTTTTGCTCTTTTTGTGAAAACATTAAAAAATATTTTCATTGATTTTATGAATATTTGATTTTTTATTTTTGAAGAAAAAGTTTGAAGTCTTCAATCGTAACGAATTGTAACTGAGTATTGATTTATGGCTGAATCAAACGTTACACAAATTAAAGTTTTCGGTCCCGGACTCAGTGAAGGACAGACCGGCAAAAAGTGTTTGATTCATGTGTCGGGCGCTCCCATTAGTGAATTGGCTGATGGCATGTCTTATGGAGTCAATGGTCCTGGAGTTAAGCCCGACGTCATTACCGATTACCAGAACTTGAATGACGATGGTAACATCGAAGCTTTCTATGTTCCACTTGTACCTGGTGACTATAAAGTTACTGCCAGGTTTAAAGGCAGACAAGTCACAGGTAGTCCTTTCACAGTAAAAGTATCAGGTGAAGCTGTTGACGCTGAAAAATTACTTTCCACGGTGAGATTAAGTTTCATTTAAGCTAGATCAAATTAATTTTGAAAGTCTTATTAGTTTGGAAAACAAACTTCGAAAACCTATAAAAAGAAATGTTTACAATAAAATTACCTAGATGATTGTATAACAAAATGAACAGTAATTAATCATTTGATAAAATCAAATTTTGTACTGATTTTCAGAATACTATTTAATACTTCTTTACATTATATTAATATTTAAATGTTTAAGAGATAAGTACTGAAAATATTTGGACTTTTTTCAAATTTTATAAAAAATTATTTCGAGAAAACGATCTGAAGATAAGAAGTGAGGATTAGAAGCGATATTTGTTTAGATTAATGATTAATAATGATCTTATCTTTTGATTTAACTTCAATATTCATTAAAAACATCACTAAAACTAATGTCAAATTTCATCTAACTTAAGAATTCATATTATCTAGGTAACAGTTCACGGAAGAGCATATGAATTGGCAAAAGCCTACGCTATGAATGAATTTGTTGTCGACTGCAGTGGCCTTAAGCCAGTTATCGGTGGTCTTAAAGTTCACATCAAAGGACCGGAACGTTCTTCAGCTCAACTTAATATCAAAGATAATAAGAATGGAACTTACACAATTCAATATAAACCAACATCATGTGGCATATATACCATTAACGTCAAAATAGCTGATGCTCACATACCCGGGTCACCATTTTCCGTAACTGTTACTGAATTTTTGTCTAGATAATGATTTTGCTGAACCATCATGATGTGATGTCCTAGCATAGTTATTAAAATATCGAATGTATTGCAATAATAATTATTTCAATTGTGAGTCCCAAGAAAAAAAAGATTTTCTATTGTATTAATGATTAATCGATAATTTGTTACAAATAATTAATGTTTTGCTTTTTTTGAGTTCAAATTAATCAATAGTTTGTTATTAGAGACTTTTGTCCATTCCTTTCATTTACAAGTTTATATGTAATCTTTATTGAATTATTTGAAATAAACTTGGTAACACAAAGTTTATTGTTGTCAGAAAACAAATTGAAATGGAACTGAAAGAAGTCAGAGTTTTTGGTAAACAATAATCTGGAAAAATAAAATCCTTTTCATCAGAAAGTAATGATTAAAGTCTGTAATCTTGTGGTCAATCAATAATAAAAGTTATCGGACGACAAAACATTAGTTTTCATGTGTTTCAGAGCTCATCAAATAATCAGTTCAATCGAATAATCCTAATCTGGAATAACTGATAAAAGTCTAAACGACTTTCCATTAATTCTCACTTTTGTTTTGCAAGTCTTTCCATTCAAACGACAACTTTTTCCAAAGATTTGACTCAATTTTGATATATTTTTGTTAATTTTGTTTATATCTGCCATTAAAGTGGACTCGACTTCAGTTTGGTTTTAATTATTTTGAGAAAAATGAATTTTTTGTTGAATCTGATATTTTTATTTGGATCAAGTAAGTTTATTAAAAACAGAATTGTTTAAAACATCATTCAATTATCAATAGATATTTTAATTGAAATCTAATTTTTAGTTCTGCAAACATATGGCGCTGACATCGACTGCTCTGAAAATAGTCGTATGAAAGCCAACGTTTGCGGTGAGAAACTATTTTTCGCGGGACAGCACTCCCGACCATATCCTGAAACTGATCAGCAGTTGATTAAACATTGCGGAGAGACAACAGAATTAGTCAAATGTGTGGCGCAATACACAGACAACTGTCATAAAGGCATTCATAGGCCCATCTCTAGTGTTATGCTGTCCACAGTTCGTCGCAATCAACGAACCTATTGCTTGAGATCTACCAAAAGACAAGAGTTGTTGTCAATGGCCTCATGTGGTAATGCTATCAGAGATGACTCGACAAAATGCATGGATCAGTTTCTATTGGTATTGGGGCAAGCTAGTTTTGCAGAGAGAAGATTCAAAATTCCTCACGGGTGTTGGTTAGTCTCATCCCAATTAATGTTTACATTAAATTTGATTAATGTTTGAAACAATTTTTAGTTCATTTTTTCAACTGAAGACTTGTGTCCTGAAGTCAGCGGAACGACAGTCGAAGTGTACGCAAACAAAACTCCAACAATTGGAGCGATATATCGATGCGATGGCAGGAAATACTGTTAATCTGATTTGTGGCCAATACGACGAGGACTCAGACAGATGTGTGAGACTACCGGCGCTCCCTTCAGGGCCTCAAATATATAGAGCAACGGATATCATCAATGGTTTCGGTCGACTTCTCCATTGAGTCCTCCATTAATTGCTTTTCCATTAATTTTTAAGACTTTTTGTCAACTCTTTTATGTTTCATTAATTGACTCTTCATTTCCATTTAATTACTATTTTATGGAAATTTTAATTTAATGAACGATTTTCCCATTTATCTGTCACTCAAAGTTGTTTATCTTGCAAAATGTTTGTGCAAGTCTATTTTTTGTCTCAAATCAATTAAACACTTCAGAGTTCCCTTAAATAAACTCAAAGTTAAGTCATTAATAATGAGTTATTTTCTCTATTTAAGTTAATTGAGCTTGCTCGTTTGCTTTGTTAAGATGTAAGTCATCAGGTAATCATTTTTGTATGATATACCGCTCCTCACAAATATGTGAACTTTGTGTTCAAAGCAACTGTCATTTGTATTAATGAGCTAGGTGACAAACTTCTTCATTCAATTCAAGGCAAGACTAATGAAATTCAGGAATTTTTTGTCAGAATCTGAGAAATATTTAAAAAACATAAACGAAAATAAATTTATTGCGAAATAATTGCATAAGAATTTGATTGAAACAAACTTATGTTTTGAATCATTTTTTTGTTTCATTGAAATTCATGAGAAAATAAAATTATATTTTTTCGCAAATGTTTAAAAAAAACTAAAGATTCGGTTTCACACAAATGTCAATCATTCGTTTGAATTACTATTTTATGACTTAAATGAAAATTATTTTTGAAAATTTTATTTAAAAATATAAAATACAGGAATTTAATAGCATCAAAATATTTACAAGGACATTTAGCATTAAATAAGATTTGAGAATCACTATATCTATCACTCTATTATTATATAAGCGATTTACAATTGAAGCAAAATCTCATTCAACTATAAATAAGCTTGCACTTTCTGATATTTAAAATTCTAAAGTTCTAAATATTTTAATTTATAATCAAGTAAGTTTTTTTCTCTCGACAATTTGAGATTGATTGAAACGTGGTGATTTCAATAGACTGAGTTGCTCCTGTCCATAACCCGAATCTTGAATGGTGATCCAGGTATGTGAGTGTCGGCAACTTTAATGTCCATGTTATAAATTCCGGCTAAAATAGGTTTGTAGAGAACCTGATAAGTGCCGTTCTTGTTGTCAATTATGTCCAAATGAGCGGAAGAGCGAACCGGACCCTTCACGTGAACAGTCAACTGTCCGATGACCGGCTTTACGCGACTGCAGTCAACCAGAAACTCGTTGATAACCAGAGCTCTGCCCACTGAAGAAGCCTTTCCCATGACTCTGACCTGCAGTGAGTGAATCGGATAAGTTCTCGACATTGAACTTGTTTTCAAACATTTTGGCGTTAAATTGATTTCTATATTTATATACAAATTATTTCTGTTTTAAAATTCCAAATATTTTAGAGATTTTTTTGATATTAAAGTTATATTTCAAAACTCAATTAAAATTAGGAATAACAGAGTAAACACATTTCCATTAACCATTTTAATTGCTTTTATCTTTTTCTGGAGTAGTGCTCTGTATCTAAATTTAAACTTTAATGATCTATAAATTATAGACTATAATCTAGCAAACATCTAAAAATAAGTAAAAGCAAAACTTTGTTTTATCGAAACCGCCCGAAACTTTTTAATCGTTTGTAAAAATGTTTGTCAGGTATTTGTTAGGTATTTGTTATTAATTGTGATTTGAATTTAATTTGTAAACAAAACTTTATAATTGTTTTTATTTTTTGTTAAGAATCAATCAAAAAGACGACAGCTTTGAGAACATTTTCCATCAACTTTTCGTATATTTAAGACATCCATGTAATTGCAGTTTTATTTACTTTAATAATTTAAATTATCTATCTAATAATAATGGATAATCTTGGTAAATTTTTAATGAAATGATGTTATCATATGATATTTAAAACTAATCCTTTGTTTATGTCTATGTCTACTGATTTATAAATAGCTCGATATTATTGTCCTAAGTCTAAGTCAAAACAGTACTAATTTTAGATAATGAAGGAAAAAAATAAATTTGAACATGATACTATTATAATAATACTTTGCTATTAGTTATGTTTTCGCTACACTACACTACACTACACTACACTACACACAAAATAAATTCGAATTATGTTTTGAAACATTTCCAAAATTCCAGTTTATTTGTTCAACTTTTCCAAATAAGGCATTGGAATTGTAAGTTACTAGAATAGACTAGAATGTTTTAAACCTTGTTTTGACAAACTTCAGTGCTTTTATTTTTAAAACTTGCTGATTTTTTTCAAGTAAATCAAGAATTAACTGACCTTTGTGAGCAGTTTTTCCGCTGAAATGACTTTTCCGGTGATTTTTGCAGTGAAAGGACTGCCGCGAAGTTCCCGTTTCTTATAAGTAATGCTAATTTTATACTCTCCTGGCATTAGTGGGACATAAGCCGCCTCTATGTTCCCCTCTTCACTGATTTGGTCGAAATCAACGATCAATTCAGGATTTTTCGGTCCATCGAAAGTGCAGACCAGGTCTCTGAATAAGTTTCTATTTCATGAAAATACAGCATTCATGTGATACTATGCTCAACTCGTTTCACAAAATTCAACAATAGAATCAAGATAAAATTACAAAAAAAATAAAAAACTTACATGGTTGAGTCTTCTGTGTTGACGGGCAGTCCAGTAAAATGGACGATACACTTCTTGCCTGTTTTGCCTTCGCTAAGACCCGGTCCCCAAACGCGAATCTCATCTGATTCTGTATCTGACATCGTGTCCGACATCTCGACTGATGATAAAGTTTCAGAAATTATTTAAATAATTGACTGAAAATTGATTGAAAAGTTGAAATCTGTTGAGAGCTTGAAAACTAAATCAAAACAAAGTTTGAGAAAAGTTCGTAAATATTGTGTTTATAAACAGAAGTTTAAACTTCAAACACTTTGAAGAGTTTTCAACAAAAGGACAGTTCACAGGGTTTTGAAAAGTCTTGAGACAAGAGTCGAGTTTTTATAGGTTTTTGTGGCAAACCCTAAAAAAGCTAAGGATTTGAGTGAAAACCGTATTTATTAAAGAATTTTTGTACATATATATGAATAGGAGGTCTCATATCGCGTATCAAAACTGATTTTTTAGTTAACTGTACAGAAGAGTCAACAGAAGCACACAATTTGAACGTATTTTGCACTCAACTGACTATTTTGAATGTCATCTATTTTTTTGCCTATATTTTCAAAATTTCATATATTTGGCGACAGTCTTACGGATAGGGTTTAAGAAACATATTTCAAAACTTTTCTTCTTCTGAAACGCTCTTTTGACTCCCTTTCCTTCATTTGGCTCTAAATTGAAGGCATAGCCGACAGACCCATCACTCGAGTAATGACTTCTAATAAATTAATTTTAGCACAACTTTTGTTATATTGAAAGCAATCCTTCGTTTTTGATGATTGTGTTGAAAGTATTTAGTCATTGGATATGAGTTTATTTGAATAAATTTTATGCTTCAAATAATTTGAGCGAAATGAACCCAGGTCATTACTTCGTCATGCCTTGATTATATGTCAGTGATATTAAAGACAATAACTTTGTTTGTGTAGGCATTTAGAGTATAATAACCGTAACTTTATCTTTAAATCTACATTTATATGAGCCGAAAGAAATCTTGGAAAATATAGCGAACTTAAACTTGATTATCTGTTTATTTCAATACATTGTTGATATTCTTATTATTGATGTATTAATAAACGCTTTATTGATGTGTTTGGTGTCAAAAGTTTTGCAAAGAAATCATTCATCAGATTATGAATGTGTATTTGAGAATATGATCATGGAGAGTTATCACGAGTTATCGTGACTTACGACTGTCAACTGATTGACAACAAATTCAATGTCAAAACATTTGCATTCAATTAATCTTTATTTAAAAATATTCAAACAAAACAGAAATTGTATTTAAAGGGCAAAACAAATGCGGAATAAGACTTTAAATCAATGTTATTCTTGTAATTGTATTATTGCTATCAAATTGACTTGAGTTACAATTTATTGTTATGTTTATTTCATATATATAATCAAATTACAAGAATAACATTGAAATACAATTTAAATATCTTTCGATAGTTATGAGCCGTTCGGTAATGATTCTCACAGTTATGAGAAACTATTCACTTGAAGAATGTGTTGATCAGCACATTCTCTGTTACACTCTCTCTGTTGGCTATTCATAGATCAAAAACTATTTATTTTTATTCTTTAATAACTGTTTTGAGTCAAAGATTGTATCTTAGATTTTGTTTTTTTTTGTGGTAAAACTCGTAAACTGAGTGTTGAACTCATATTTTTTTGCTCCGGTTGTAACTCAAACTTTAAAGTAGTGCCGAATCAATGAAACTTATTTTAGTTAACAGTATTGTCACAAAAGCCGACAACTTTTTTGAATCCTGTCAATTGATTTATAGAGAAACAGACGAGAAGTGAGGAACACCTTCTTATGAGTCGACATTTGATGGCAATCAATATGTTTGCAGTGAAGACCTCTTTTTTAATGATATTCGTAAAGGGATTAGATTCGCGACAATAGTATCGAAACATTTCGTGTCTTCGAATATGAAAGTTGAGAATTACAGGTCTTTTGTCAATTCACTCGATATTCTGATCGACCATTAATTAAAAGAGTCCGTCCGTAGAGTTCTCTACAATTGAATCAATTTTTGTTTAGATTTTATTTCAAATAAATTGATTTAAAATACATTTTATAGTTTTAGCTTTTCATTTGAAAACACAATTAATTTGTTTGCTTTTATTTATTTTAATTGATTTCATCGATTTTCTAAAAAAATTATTTAATATGATTTTAATATCAATTGAAAACTATTTCTACCGTTTGTTAGAAATAATCGAAGTTTAAAATAATTGAACACATTTTGTGACATCAAATCTTTTATATGACAATTAAGTGTTCAAATTAAGTTATGGCCACAATTAAACGCCACAATTAAACGCCACAATTAAACGCCACAATTAAACGCCACAATTAAACGCCACAATTAAACGCCACAATTAGTTCTTCCTTCAAATAAAACGTTGTTTTAATCAAATGGCCAATTGTTTACATATTTAACAAACATTTTTACAATTAAATATTTATTGTTAATTAATAATCATCTTTCAAATAATTTTATTTCCATAACATAAACATTAATGGCATAAAATATTTATTAACAATAAGTAGTTAATTGTGAAATTGTTTGTTAAATATGTAAACAATTTGCCATTTCATTAAAAGTGCGTAATTTCTGAAGGAGGAACTAATTCTGGCTAACCTAGTTGAAATTGAGGTCTTTTAATGAGCTTTTATTTAAAACTGAATAAATTCTTGGATTTCTTGTCCAATAAAATTAGATAAAGTAATAAAATCCTTAAAAATTGAATTTTGAATTAAAATAGACTAGAGTATTTTCTCTCAAATCTAGTGTCTCTCAGATCTGAACCATTTTTGAGAAACCGGAGATCCATTAATAATGGACCATTATGAAATTTTCTGAATTATGTAAACCTCTCAGTTCTAAATTGAACACTAAATTAACTTAGTTGTAGTCCAATCACTTGATTTGAAGCAAAAACGTTTCTCAAAATCTGATTTAATAATATCTAAAATTTTTATAAAATCCGATTATTTGTCCCCAACTTTTGTCTTCAAAATAGTATTATAATTCATCAAATAATTAATATATCAAACAATTTATGTTATTTTCACTGAAATTATATTTAAATTTATGATAATTTTTATTTTTATCATATTTAAACTTAATATGACCCATAAATTACAGTTGACTCGATATCCCCTTAGGGCTTATACAAAAAGTACGTACGCAGATTTTGGCTGATTTTTGACTCCCCCTCCCCCTATGTACGCAGTCATAC
>JAQIXV010000370.1:0-42510 GCA_034700625.1 Tectocepheus velatus | reverse complement strand
GAAGCGAACCCCACAAACAGATCATTGCCCTCACGGTTAACATTCTCTTGAATTTGGCAAAAGTCAGTCAATTAATTGATTTTCACTTAAAATTCAATTAAATGTCTTATTTTCCAATAGTATGACAAAACTCTACCAAAATTGATCTCAAATCCGGACACAATTGAAATTCTATTCAAAATAATAAAGAATTTGAGCGCAAATGCGGTTCAAATCTCTAAACAGAATCAACTGATTTCAAAACTCTTTACTCTTTTATGGATTTTACTCGAAAACCAAACTATTTATGAGGTATTCCTTTTGCTTTATTTTAACTTTAATTTTATTAATGTTTTGAATTAATTACAGAAAGTATTGTCTGATAAACGAAAATGCGATACAATTAAGCAGATCTGTGAGCACTCGAAGAAAGAGGAGACCTATAAGAAGGTTAGACCCGAAAAGTCGTACCGATTGGACCCCTTCTGGCAAATCGCTAAACGAAATGTCTATGAATTCGATAACCATTTTATTGGTATTCAAGCGATCGCTAATCGTTTGAAAATCGTTTCTTAATTTTAGTCTTGTTTTGAAACATAAGAAAAAGTCTTTTATTTTTATAATCAAATTATTTAATGAAAAGTTATTATACGAAAAATCAATGAAAAAAGTTTGTAATCAATAGTTTTAAAGATTATATCAAAAGTTTATAAAATAGTCTTATATTTCTTCACCTGAAGAGTAGTTTACGTCTTTATCATCGATATAATGAATGATTGAATTAAATGTTTGGTCAATAATGGCATCCATTCGGGTCTTTGTCTCTTCAAGACTGCAATGAGTTTCGTTTAAGAGCTCTTCCGGTGAGGATCTGTTCAATCGACATATCATTTCATGGCTTCGAATGGATTCTTGAGGTTTGGATTCTCGTGTCGTCTCAAAGACAGTCAAACCCTGTGTTGTCTCCAAACCGTTGGAAGACTTACCACTTTTCGATACTTTGGTTCGAAACGAATCATAGATTTTCATAATCTTTGATTGTCTTCCACTCGAGTCTTCACTTGACTTCTGGTGACTATCTTTCGTGGGATTAGAGATGTTGTGAGGGTTTGGCTGAGGGTTTGGCTGAAGGTTGGGCTGAGGATTGGGGAGAGGGTTGGTGTCCACAACTTGAATGCCTTTCTCACAATCAACTGATTTGTTGGACTCTTTCCTCTCTTTACTCACTTTTCTGAGGATTCCTAACAAAAAGAAAATCAAATTAAGAATCAATTGGTTTAAGACATGAATACCAATGAGTTTCCAAATGAGGAAAAGTATAACAAAAAGGATAAACAGTTCCAAAACGAATTGCAACCAAAACCAGAGTACCATTCCTTCAGAAGTCTTGTAATTATTAATGGTCTCATTTATGGTATGACATCGATTAGTAGGTTTAAGCTCTTCAATAGTGTTAAGAGTGGTAGCGATGGTATGAATGGCAGTGTTGTTGACACCGACTGATCCCATTGTCGCCACTTGTCTTGTCTTTGGAACCGAATTCGTAATAGATTTCAGTATTTCATCTGAAATGGTATTTTCCGAATAAGAAGAAGTGGTTTGGATTTGTTTTTGGATTCGTTTCACCGAAACAATTGATTTTGTTTTAAGACATTAATTGATATCTGATTTGGATTTCAATGAAATTCAGAGTTTAATCGAAATATGAATTGAATTTCAATTTGAGTTCTCAAACGATATGCAAATCAAAGCCAACCCTTTGAGACATCCGTTGTTCACACATTACGTTACCGTTATTTCAATCAACTTTAGTCCCATTTAAACCCTTTCTAATGAAAATCAATTTTGAAATTCTAGGAATTTTTGTGGATTATTATCAAGGATAAAATATTATTTTCTTTTATAAATAATTGCATTTTTATTTACTCACAATCGATGCAAACAATATAAATTGAAATACACGTGCAATAGAATCTACTAGATTATAAATAATCAAATGCATTACTTTTGCCAAGATGTTTTACGCGCTTCACATTTGATTAATTAAAAAACAGTTTCAATGTTATCCAGTCGTTAAGAACAGATAAAAGTGATGCAAAAAGATAACAATCACTGGTTTGGAGTCTATTTTGAGTCTTTACATCCGTTGCTTCTGAGGAATGGCTTCACTTGTGATAAGACAGACATCGATTCCAACGAAAAGAGAATCAAAATAGTGTTCAAAACGAAGAGCCCTTTACTGAGTGATACGGTTTCGCTAGAATTGAATGTATTCCCTCTGAAGCCACATATTCTCCATTTGGTCTGTTTTACGCCCTTCCCATCAGAAGTGGTCGACATTATCTTCAACTTATGGACAGAGAGTTTGCAATCAATTGCCAATAGATTTGAGGAACAATTCGTTTCGAGAGTTATACAGATTCTGTCGTTCAATATAAATGTTTTGCCACAAGAGTTGTGTCTGAAGATTATTGAATACCTACCACTCTCTTCAGTGATTCAATTGTCGCAAACAAACCATTTCTGGTACGACTGTTGCGGTGAGGACTCCATTTGGGTCAACCTATTCATGAAACGGTTTCCACACTTCCGATACCTTCGCGTTAGGAATGAAGTCTCTGAAGGAAACGACTGGAGAATGGCTTTCAAAAGGGAATACATTAAAGTCAAACACTTTAGAGGACAGAAATCACAAGTTATGAGACAAAGAGAGTTTGTTATGGAAGAGCTTAGGCTCAGATTTGGTCAAATGAGACGAACAAATTCAGTCTAATCATGTAATCTTGCAATTATTGACAGAATATTTCAAAATAAAAGATATTTTAAAGAAATAAAATCAAATAAAATGTAATATCATTCGAGAAAAGTATTAATTTTCGCATTAAATCATACGATTAATGATAAAATGTCCTCAAAATGAGATAATAATTATCGTATATTTGATTTTGAAAAACAGTTTCTCTGATTCAGACATATTCTTATCGGTCTATATCTAGTCTACTATTGAGGCCATAAAAACGAGTTCAGCACTTCTCTTAACAAACCTCTGGTAGTCTTAATTGAAATCTTGTTTTCATTTTTCAATTCAAAGTCTAAAACAGTTACTTAATTATGTGTTTCATAGATCCAGAAGTATTGCAAAACTTCAGCACAGGTTGAGTCGAATGCGGAAAATCCTGAAAACCAGTTATTTGTTATTTTTATTGTGAATCTAATATCACTTCATATTCAGTGGTTTTTCTGATTGTTTTTAACAATCTATTCAATAAAGTCTTCAACAAAATTGAATTTAATTTTGGTTTAAATCAAAATTACCCGAAATGACAACCGGAAAGGTTGACATCAATGGATGGCCCATTCATTACGAAAAGTTTGGAACTGGACCTGAAGTCTTGCTTCTCATACCCGGAGCTATCGGTATATTTTAATAATAACTTAATTTTATTTAAAAAATTCATATTTTTAGGGACCGGTAGAACTGATTTCAAGGAACAAATAGAGGGACCGAATGCGTTTGACCACGATCAATACACTCTCATCTGCGTTGAACTTCCCGGTTGGGGTCGTTCCAGACCTCCAGAGCGTAAATACGATAAAAATGTGTATTTGAATGACGCGTTTTGTTGCCTCAAACTCATGGAAGTAATCAAATGTTCATTACTTTCAAAGATTTGTCTTCTAATTGCTGACCATTTTTATAGACTTTGGGATATAAGAGTTATGCTGTTCTGGGTTGGTCTGAAGGTGGAAAGGTAGCTCTTGTAATGGCCTACAGAGCACCCACCAGGATCACAAGTGTTGTCGGTAGGACTTTAATTTTGAAATCAATTGTATTAATTGATGTTTGGATGTTAAGTGACCTCAATATTTATGATCGTAAACGCCAAGACATGTGCTCCGACTTTGGCCACACAGAACACAAATAACTGGCCGGAAGAGATGAAAAAGAACCTGGTGCCTATTTATGGTGACGATTTGCAGAAGATGTGGGACGGGTACATCAATTTCTGCAAAGTATATGTCAACGCATTTCCCAGCGGTTACTGGACTAACGATTTGCAGAGCATTAGGTGTCCGGTCCTTATATTTCACGGAGATATGGTTTGTCCGAAGAGAGTCATATCAAATGAATATTGATTTCTAATGTATTTGTTTTAAAGGATCCGTTGGTTTCTGTGGATCACCCGATATATGCGGAAAAGCGGATCCCTTACTGTCAGTTGCATCGGTTCCCGAGAGGAACGCATAACTGTCACCAGAAATATGCCGCAGAATACAAGAGAATTACTGAACAGTTTTTCAAAGAAGCCAATCAATATCATTAAATTATGCCTTGGTTATACCATGCACTATGTTAAACGTGTACTCGAATTGAGGAAAATTACTTTAAAAAATAAAAATGTGTTAAAACAATTTTATGACAAAATATAAAATAAACGAATTTATTAATAATTAAAATCAATTTTTTTTATCAAGGAAGTTTTTACATAATCTTTCAAAATCATTAAAATAATAAATTTATTCATCAATTAATTCAAAATCAAAAATAAAATCAAAAAATGAGTCAATTATTAGGAAATACTCTTTTGAATGATAATAAAAGGGAAATATTTTAAGACTTAAAAAAATTAACAATTGATATACTCTTTAGTAAAGAGTCTTTACTATTGAATTTCATTTTAGTTTTTGGTTTTTCTTTTAAAACATAATTAGAAGAAAAAATCATTTAAACGAAAGACTCGTATAATAAATGAATTTTAAAAAACAAGAAAAGTTTTTAACGCAAAAGCAATTCAACCCATAATTGTATGTCTAAGAGGAAAGACTGGAGGAAAGACTGGTTTAAAAATCTCACAGAATTACAGTTACTTTCGATTTGGGTTTTGCATACAGTCTTCGGCAGAGCTGTAGTGAAGGCGCTTCTGAATGACCTTAAAATACAATTAAAAGATTATTTCGTAAACTTTTTTCTTCTCCTTTGAGTCAGTCGTCCCGTGTTTTGACTGAAATTTTGTTTTATTTTCTTTTGAAATATTATTTCAATTGTTTTCCAATCTTTTGTGATAATAATGACGGCTCTTATTGAAGAAGTTAACGGTTGGAAAATCGGGTATTGGAAGTATGGCAACGGCCCCAAACCTATGCTACTTATGTCAGGAGCTCTGGGTTTGTGTCAATCAATCAATAATTTGAATGAAATATAATATTTTAATTACTGAATGAAAGGGACGCCTATTACTGACTTTTACGAACAGTTGGAAGGAGACGATAAATTTGACATGGATACTTGGACTATCATCGCTACAGAATCACCAGGATGGGGCAGAAGTAAACCCCCTCTAAGACCTTATGGTACCAATGTTTACGACAATGATGTCGAGTGCTTCTATCAATTGATGAAGGTAAAAACTCTCAACTAAACTAGGTTGGCTGACTTTTTTAATTACAAAAGAAACTAGGTTACGAGAGATTTTATGTGGTTGGATGGTCTGACGGAGCGATAGTCGGTATGTGGATGGCCTGCAAATACCCGAACGCTATCATCCGAATGGCATTTCACGGAATACTCGTCTATTTGTTCCCAAAAACTCTGTCTGTCCTGAAGTCGACCCGTAATGTCGAGGGTTGGGGTAAAGAGAAACTCGACTGTTATTTAAAGGCTTATGAGAGCAAAGAAGAGATACAGAAACTATGGGACAGACACTTGAGGTTTTGTGATTACTTCAACTCATATTACCCTCAGGACACTAATTCAGACAAATACAAAAACATTAAGTTCCCGCTCCTTGTTATGCACGGCGATAGGGTATGACCGCAAACATATTCAATAAATTCAATTTCTAAATAATATATCAATTCCAGGATCCGATCTCTCAGATAGAGCATCCGGAGTACGTATTGAAATACGTTAAGCATGCTAAGTTTCACCGCTTCCCTAACGGACACCACGATTTCCACAACCACTACTCGGCGTCGTATAAAAAACTGGTCGAAGATTTTCTCTTGAATTGAATGCAGGACTGATCCAAAGCTGACCCAAAACTTTAAAATTATTGATGAAATCATAAAAAATTAAATTTGAAAAAAATTGAGTGAAATCTCTGATAAGTAAGCAATAAATGACAGTAAATGTCTAGAAATGTGTAACTTTTCTAAACCTTATTTCAAAAATTTTGTAATAAAAAGAGATTAACACAAAAGTAATGACTGATTGGCAACAGAGAAAAGAAAGTGAGTTCAGCATCACATATAAGCCAATGACCTAGACTAATTACAATTACAATGCTCGAAGAGACTTATTTCCTTAAATCAATTTCAAAATTTCCTTTCCTTTTGGTGGTTGACTAGAGTTTGCACAAAACTGGTTATCATTTTTTATGATAAATAAAAATTATTATTAAAATCCCATTAATAATAGAAAGAGAATAGGTTAAGAGGGTTCCAGGAATACAGGGAAATATTTGAATTGTCTTTCATGCAAATCATTATAATTATTACTTCAAGGCATGTATTAAAACCAAATTGAAAACCTGAATATGTCTGAATGGAAAAAGGATTGAAAAATAATAAGCCGTAAAATGTATTGGAATTATCTATCAATCACTAATTGAATGGCCAAGGTAATTTCGTAGGTAATATATTAAATGCATTTTCCCTCATTTGTTTGACTCCTTTCATACATCAGTTTGTGAATTGTTGTGGAATAAGAAGGAACTCAAAAAAGTGTTGAAATAAATGGAAAAAAATCAATGCAATAGTCAGTCAATTGTTATCAATGGGATTACCTTTTGGTTTGAGACTTTTGGAACTGGTTTACGGCCTCTACTTCTGATTCCTGGTGGCATCGGTAAGGGAATGTGCCTTTTGTATTGAAAATAAAATCATCTAATCTTGGTCAATTCAAGGAACTGGTAGAACAGATTTCCTGCCACAACTCGAAGATGAAGAAGACGCCCTAGACCAAAAAGAGTTCACTATTGTAGCTGTCGAGGGACAGGGTTGGGGCCACTCCTGTACACCTGCCAGACGATATGGATCAGCAGTTTATGACATCGACGCTCAGGCTTTCTACAAAATCATGCAGGTTCAAATTTCAATTTTATAAGATGTTTATATAAACCCAATTCTAATGTTTGGACAGCATTTGGGTTACAAACGCTTTTCGGTGATCGCGTGGTCTGACGGCGCGAAGACTGCTCTGACTCTCGTCACTAAATACCCGGGTGTCGTCCAGTCTATGGTTCTGATGGGCGTCGATGTTATCGGTTCTCAGAGGGCTCTCAAATGGCTTAAGTCTATCACTGATATCAAATCATGGGGTCTTCCAAAGATCGAGTGCTATCTCAGAGTCTATGATTCGCGCGAAAAAATTCAGGAGTTGTGGCAGAAGTACACAAAGTTCTGTGAATACCTTACTTTGTATTTCGGAGACGACATGTTTAAAGACAAATACCATTTGATTAAATGCCCGGTCCTTATAATCTTAGGGGAAAAGGTATTGATTTTAAATGTTGTTTCAATTGATTTATTTTTATTTGATTTGACTAAAGGACCAAATATCAGATGTCGACCAATGCCTTCATCTCAACGAACAAATAAAAAACTCGAAACTAATCCGATTCCCGACCGCTGGACACGACTTCCATCAGCGATATCCCAGTATTTTCAAGAAACTGATCGAAGATCATTTGATAACCTGTTAACTTAACAAGATGTTATGCAAGATGTTATGCAATCTATCCATAAAAATAAATTAATACTAAAAAATAATTGTATCAAAAAAAAGTTGAAAAACTTGTATTACTTGTGAGAATTAATTAAGCTTTAAATTATTATTAAGGTCTCTAAAACTTAAACAAAAACTTCTTTTCATTTGAATTATTTCAATTGATAGTCATGTATATGATATTCAAACGAGCTGGTTCAAATTTTACCAAATTATACAATATAAATAAAATTCAAACTAATTAATTAATTAATAGTTGTTATTAAATCTTTATTCATATAAAGTTAACTGTGCGAGTTCACCTGTAAACTGAACTGAACATGTAAGTTTTGTTTTCATTAATATAAATCAATTTTGGGTCAATCGTTACATAAATTTTTATAGTCTTTCAGTTCAATAATATTTGACATTATTTTGATTTGGTTTCTGTTTTTTCAATTGATTGTGAAAAACATCGATTTGAACACAATTTGAACAAGGATATTATATCAAGGACATGTACATGACAAGCAAGTGAATTCATTTAATGTTTTCCTTATAATAGAAACAAACTAATTTGGTATTTTATTTAATGATGATGATAGTCATAATTTTACTAGACAATAACTTATTAATAATAATAAGTTATTATTGCATCTCAAGGACTTTAAAAAAATTTGATTATTTTAAAATTATTATCTTTTATTATTATTGAAGGTTGCAACATTTTTTCCTTATAACTTGAACATTCAGTGATTGATAAATAATTGACTCTGATCACTTATTAATAATAAGTAATAAGTTATTGATTGTAAATTACTATAAAATAGAGCATTTTTTAAGACGAATTCAAAAGTATAGGCCGAGTACTATATCTCATAGTAGTATAAATGAAGAAACAGTTTCCACTTAAAACTCAGTCTTATTTGTATTGTTTTAACCCTTATTTTGAATAAAGTTTTATATTTTAAAAACTGTACTGTTGTGTGATCTTAAGGTTTGATAATTGTATAGATCTTTGTATCAATAATCTTGGAAACTGTGGGAAGTCTTTATCTATTTAATAATCTGATGTTTATTTAAAGAATGAATGAAAAAGAAACCAACAGTTCGTTCGTTGAAGTGAATGGTTGGCCCGTTTGGTATGAAATCTACGGCAACGGATCTATTCCTGTCCTTTTAATTCCGGGAGGGATTGGTTTGCAGTTGATTTCATATTTAATGTTTAATCAATCGTTTGCTTTCTTAAATTTTAGGCACCGGAAGGACTGACTTCTATGAACAACTTGAAGGAGAAGATATGTTTGACTTAAGTAAGTTCACCATGGTCGCAGTTGAAGCTCCAGGTTGGGGCAGATCAAGACCTCCAAACAGAAAGTATGGGAAAGACCTTTACAACAATGACTGTCAGTGTTTTCACGAAGTTATGCAGGTTTTCATCAAAGTCTGAGTCAAATATCAAAATAATTAAAATGTTTTTGTTTGAAAAGAGTTTGGGTTTCGATAAGTATTCAATAATCGGTTGGTCTGACGGCGCGAAAGTGGCTCTTCTTATGGCAATTAAATATCGAGAATCTGTTCAGTCGTTAGTATTGACTGCGATATCGACTTTTGTTTCTCCAAATTCTTCCAAATTCTTTGAGACAACAAAAAATGTCGAGACGTGGAGTACTGATAGGATTGAGGCCTATCTCAGGAGCTATGAGTCGGAGGCAGAGATACAGAAGTTGTGGACAAAGTTTGTTGAATACGTTAAGTACTATAACCAGTACTTTCCTGAAGACATATATAAGAACAAGTACCATTTAGTTAAATGTCCTGTCCTCATATTTCATGGCGATCGGGTGAGTGCTCTTAAAATGAGAAATTGTAGCCTTGCTCATATTTATTGAAATCAAGGATCAAATGATTGAAGACTGGCAGCCAATAAATGTCTGCAAAAACTTGAAGAACGCAGAACTGCACAGAATTCCGACGGCAACTCATGATTTGCATCAGAGGTTTACCTCGAGGTTTAAAAAATTGACTGAACAGCACTTACTTAACCAATGAATGGGTTGGTTCCAATTACTAAAGATATTGAACAAGTTTTTATATAAATCCTCGATAACTTTAATTTGTTTTTTACCTAAAATCAAATTTTTATAGAAGTTTTCCCCCATTTTAATGATTTTAAAATATAAATCATTTATTTGAGGAGAAAATATTTTTTTTGAATTCATTAAAATTCATATAACAAGTCTAAGAAATTATTAACAAGGAAAATTATTGATTAGAATTGAAGGCAGAATCAGAGACGTGGTATTGAATTTAAAATTTTAATTTAAAAGACTTATAATTATTTTATTAATTTGATTTGCAGTCAAACGCATAATAAATAAGTGTTTCGTTAATTTTAAGTTAAGTTTATTTAAGATTTATCTAAATTTGAAAAACAATGCGAAAGGAAATAAATTATTGAAGAAAAGGTTATTTGAATAATAATATCGATTTACAGTGAGTATGGGATGATATCACCCAAAAGGGACTGGACACTTTTTAGGATAATAGACCTATTGGATTATAAGATTCAATGCTTTTTCAATGGGGTTACAAAATAAGGCAAATTTTCATAAATAAAAATACGAATAAACAGTCGAAAATCAATTTAAACGTAAAATAATTTAATTAAAACTAAATTAATATCAATTTAAAAGTTATTTCGAGAAATTGAATATTTTTTGTTATGAAAATGATTTTCTTTAAGTCAGAAAACGGTCAGTCATTATAAGTTAACATTAGAGTGTATTATAGAGCCCGAAGTCAATGCATGATAATAGACCTTTTGGTATAATATCCGATATGATTATAAGAGACTGCTTTAACATTATAGCACCCATAGGAACAGCCGATAATTTGACTTTGCAAGGATAACAGCCATATATGATATAAAGCGGTGTGATCTCATCCCATACTCACTGTAATATCGAATAAAAGTATTGCACATACAAGTATATTCTAAACATGCATTTAAGCAAGCTCAAAAATAAGTCAATTGCAAGGTATTATTCATAAATTAAATTAATTTCAAGACAAAAACTTTATAAACACGCACCAAGCTCATTTAAATTCATATTTGCGTCAATAATAATGAAATCCTTTTATATAGAAGAATAGAAAACAATGATTTATCAAAATTATTGTCAATATTTCCTTAATATTGATTTGAAGGACAAATGATTTAATAAATAAATGATTTTTCAATTTTTAAGTTCATTTCGCAAACATTTCTTTGACTGAAATCATCTCAAAAAAAGTTTGAAACAAATGAGTAAAGACTGTATTCAAGTCAACGGTTGGGGCGTTTGGTACGAGAAGTTTGGCTCAGGACCAGATCCAATACTTTTGATACCAGGGCCAATTGGTTTGCAAAATAATAATACCATTTCCTTTAATATCGTTTCAAATATTTAGGAACTGGAAGAACGGATTTTGAAGAGTTTTTGGAAGGTGATGATCAAATTGATCTTGATCTTTTTACTGTAATAGCGGTTGAGGCCCCCGGTTGGGGCAGATCCCGACCACCTCTTCGTAAATACAATGAAAATGTTTATAACAACGACTGCGAGTGCTTTCATGCGGTTATGGAGGTATGGCCTCAAGTTTCATAATTTATTGATTAACTAATGATATTCTGTTCAGAAATTGGGATATAATAAGTATTCGGTAATCGGTTGGTCTGAAGGCGCGAAAGTGGCTCTTCTTATGGCAATTAAATATCCAGAATCTGTTGAGTCGTTAGTATTGACTGCGATATCGACTCACTATTCAACAAAGGGATTGAATTCAATGCTTTCCACGCAATCAGTGAACAAATGGTCAAAAGATAATCTCAAAGACTATTTAAATGCTTACAAATCGAATGATGAGATTCAGACTCTTTGGACGCGATTCATGAAATTCATTGAACACTATAACCATTACTTTCCAAAAGATATCTTCAAAAGCAAACTCAGAGATGTCAAATGTCCTGTGCTATTGGTTCATGGTGATAAGGTAATAAATATAAGTAACACGTTTATAAGTTTACATATTATTATCAAATCGATTAACAAACGAAAAAGGGTTTTATTTTTTTCAATTTTTCAATTTATTTCAATTTTTATTTTTATTAAATTCAAATTTAGGACCCAATCATTGATAGCCAACAACCTCTCAATATCTACGGACAGCTCTCAAACGTAAAACTCGAGCGCTTTATAAATGGTGGTCACGATTGCCACAAGAAGTACTCATTTCAATTCCTCAAGTTTGTCCAAGATCACTTGTCTGATAAAAATATCAAATACAAAAAACAAATGGACAAATCGATGAACAACTCTGCAGATTCTCGCACAGTGAGCAGTGCAATTAACTCAATGAAATAACGAACCAAATTGTTTTAACTTGGCAATATTTTGCTTTCCCCACCTGTAATCAAATTAAAAATAACTTTTTTTTTCTCAATTTTAACTCAAAAGAAAATTGCCATAATACATATAATACAATCAATTCTGTTGGCAATCATCTTGCCATAACTTTTATCTTGCTTAACAAAATATAGCTTGCCCAAGTTATCTAAAAAAACAAATAAAATTATGTGAAATATCCGGTTCTTTTAATTTACATTTTTATTAAATATTGAAAACCTATGAAACGGTGTCAAAGAATTTCAATTACAGTTTATTTTATTTCATTTGAGATTAATTCACATTTGAAATGAAGGAAAATAAAATAATTTAGAGCCAAAAATCAGATTAAATAGTGATCATGCTGGTTTTATAGTCGCATGATTTGTGGCTTCAATTATGTTTTATGTTATTTTATGTAATCGTATCTTAATATAAAAAAACAAAATATTTTGATGTATTGAATGTGAATTTTTCAAAATTAATTAATTTGTAACAAATTCATAAATAATATCATTGGTGTCAATGTGGCAATAATTGTCATGCTAAGCCTTTTCTAATTTGAGTTTATCAAATTCAAGAATCTCTAGTTTGAATTAAAACTCATATGCATTACCAATATGTAACATGCAACATTAATATTCTGTGCATTTTTTAAAAAAAAGGAATAGGGATTAAAATGTGATAATTTGTTTAAAAATGGTTTTAAATAAAAATTTAATTGATTTCAAAACAAATTTAAAATTAATTTGATTTTTCTACCCCTTTGGCTGTTTGGCTGTTATCGTAATAATCAATGAAAAAAAAAATTAAAAGCTATAGAAGTGAGGCATCAAGTGTTTGGAGATTTGAATTAATGATTAAATAATTATTATATTCAAACGATTCGATAATTTTCAACGAAAGACACTATAATTGAGTGTAAATAAGATCTTAATATCATTTTAAGAGTTTATTTTAAACTAAAAACTATTTAAAAAACAATTAATTTTTTTTAGTAATTTTAATTCTAAAAGTGATCAAGCCAATATTTGTATGACATAAAACTGTCTGAACTCAATTTAAAACCAAGATTCGAATCTTGCATGAACTTTTATTTCATAACTTAATTTTAAAAATCAATTTAAATTTTGAAATGCATTGAAAAAATAATTCCAAAAATTCAAATTAATTAGATTAGATATTGATCAAGTTGAATTCACAAAAAAAGTATTTTTCGCAATTCAATATATTAGGATTAAAATTTTACTCAGGGTAAAACATTTTATTAATCGAGTTTTTTCATAAATCCATTTAAAATCGATTTAAGTAATTGATAACATCGGTTGTGATCACCCCTTAAGACATGATATCGATAAGATATGATCCGCAATAATATCAATAAAAATTGGTTTCACTTCAAAATTATTAATGAAATTGAATTTAATTTTTATTGAATTTTAACAAAATATATCCAAAACTGTAATAATTTTTTGAGTTTATTCAAAAATATGAGTATTTAGGAGAAAATCATTAGAATTTTTCTATGATCTTCATATGATCTTGAGCATTATATTGAAAGAAAAATATTTGACATTGAATACGAGATGAGCTAGCAAATTAACTTAGAATCAAGTAGACTTAAAGGATCTAAATGTTGGTCATTCATTTTAATTGACATATTGACAGCATTCAAATGATGATAAATTTTACCTTTGACATTTACCTGACAGACAGTTTTCAACTATATATAAATGAATTAAAATTGCTCAAAATTTAAACAAGGAAATTTTCTTTAAAAATATAACAAATTTATTCTGAGTAACGAATAATTTCAATGACATTGAAATTATTGAAATCAATATTAAGAAACAAAAGTTGTGAGATCACAATTTTAAATTAAATTTAAATTACCATGTTCAATTTGTAGGTGAAGTCGAAAGAATATTCGAGAGATTATTATAAAATTTGTTTAAAGTTTTTTTTAAATTAAAATTTACAAAAATTAATTCAATTGACAACACTTTTAAGGAAAACATTGTTTTTTGATTGCATTCGAAGGACAGGAACTCATATATAAATAAATGTGAAATCAATTGTTTCGATGTTTTTATTGAAGACTCTTCTCTTCAATAATGTCTGATAGCAGTGGTTGTGTTGATGTCAACGGTTGGGGTGTTTGGTATGAAAAGTTTGGATCTGGACCTCATACTATACTTTTGATACCGGGTCCTATTGGTTAGTTTTTGGAAACATGTTAACATGCATTATCTTGGTTCTTCGCAATAGGAACTGGAAGGACTGATTATGAAGATTTCTTGGATGGAGACGACGAGTTTGACTTTGATAAGTACACAGTTATAGCGGTTGAGGCGCCGGGTTGGGGACGATCCCGACCTCCACAACGAAAATATGATGAAAATATTTATAACAACGACTGCGAGTGCTTTCATCAGGTTATGAAGGTATGGCTTAATGTGCTCTCAATTATAAGTTTAGAAATAAATTTAAATTTTTTTGAAGAGTTTGAGTATCGATAAGTATTCGGTAATCGGTTGGTCTGAAGGCGCGAAAGTGGCTCTTCTTATGGCAATTAAATATCCAGAATCTGTTCAGTCGTTAGTATTGACTGCGATATCAACTTTCTCTTCAAATAAAGGATTAAATTCATTGTTATCCACGAAATCAGTGGAGAATTGGTCTGAAACTCAACTAAAATCTTATCTAAAGGTTTATAGAAATAAAGATGAGATACAAAGACTGTGGAATCGATACATCAAATTCCAAGAGGAGTATCCTTTTGTATTTCCCGAAGACATCTTCAAAAACAAATATAAGGCCGTCAAATGTCCGGTGCTATTAGTACACGGAGATCAGGTATAATCAAATTATTTTAACTGATAGACTAGTTTGAGATGTTTTGAAATTACCTTGAACATTCTATTGACATAATTTTTTAATCAAAATATTTTTCTTTTTATTTAAAAATATTTGTAATTAACTGTCATTTAAGGATCCAATCAATGAAAGACAGCATTCGTTATATGTCTATAAATTATTGACAAACGTAAGACTCCATCGGTTCCCAAATGGTGTTCACGATTGCCATAAAAAGTATGCGACTCAGTTCATCAAAATTGTCCAAGATCATCTTTCAAATTGCGATATAAAGTATACAAAAGACGTTGAACAAGAAAATATTGCTGCTTGGTTGAAATCTTCAAAGAGAGGGATGATCCCAACATTTTGATATGAGCATGCTATTTCATTTATCTACTAAACAATAGATAATTTTTGTTTTCACTTAATAACAAAAAATTTGTTCCAATTTTGTTTATAATCAAAATTTAAGAATAAAACAAAACTGATAAAGTTGAAAGGGTCAATTTTCAAAATCAAGTTTATTAATAATAAAATTTAATTATAAATCAAATCTAATCTAAGGTTTAAATTCGAAAAATGAGATAAAAAGGGAATTTATTTTTCGTAATTCAAGAAATTTAATGAAATCAAAAACTTATTAAATTGTTTTTCGTACAGAAAAAAAATATTTTTCAAAATCAAAATTTAAAAATTGAGCCCTAAGTCAAATCAACTTAATGTGAAATTCTTGACAAACAGTTGGATAAAAATCACATCCAAAACATGAGAATAAGAATTGTTTTTCTAAAAAAATGAGAATCGGTTTAAATTCTAAGAAAAGCTAATAAAAAATTCTGTGAACGTACCAAAAAATTGCCTTGATAACTAGCTCAAGGGGTTGACTAGTTGACAGCCGACAATAAAATTGTATGTTAAACAAATATTATCCTTTTTATGACACTTGAATAATAGGACACTCCATGTCGTCATCCCATTAGACAAAGGGATTTTGAATTTAGGGAACAGTAATAAACTATTTTTGATTTTTTCAACAAAAAAAACTCTCTTTAGAGAGAAAAGTCGATTTAATAATGATTTATGGCAATCACAGTCCCTTATCCTACGCTTTCAATATTTTTTTCTGTGAAATAAATTGAGCTCTTTTTGCTCTACCCATGAAATCCCGTTTGAAGGACAGACACGATATATTAAAATTCAATTTTTTAAAAGACTTCAATCGAAGCACTAATTTGTGTTGTTTTTGAAGTTTTTGTGTCAGGACTCAAATCAAACTGAAATCAAGAAAAACTTCTGATAAAACATTTGATACACAAAATTTGACTTCAGTTCAACAAAATCTGTCGATCGGTGAAGACTATGAGTGATGAGAACAGTGCCTGCGTTGAAGTCAACGGTTGGAGTGTTTGGTTTGAGAGGTTCGGCTCCGGACCAAATCCGGTACTACTGATACCGGGTCCTATCGGTTCGTAGTGCAATTTATTATCATGTGAAGTTTTCATTTTAATATTGGTGATTCTAATCAGGTACGGGAAGGACTGATTTTGAAGAATTGCTGGATAGTGAGGATGAGCTCGATTTTGATAAATTTACTGTAATAGCGGTGGAAGCCCCCGGTTGGGGCAGATCCAGACCACCCCTCCGTAAATATGATGTCAATGTTTATAATAACGACTGCGAGTGCTTTCACGGGGTTATGAAGGTATGGCTTAATGTGCTCTCAATTATTATTTCATAAATAAAATTACCGATAATTTTGCGAAGGATTTGGGTTACGATAAATATTCGGTAATCGGTTGGTCTGACGGCGCAAAAGTGGCTCTTCTTATGGCAATTAAATATCGAGAGTCCGTTCAATCATTAGTATTGACTGCGATATCGACTAACTATTCAATAAAAGGATTGAATTCAATATTATCCAAGAAATCAGTGGAGAGTTGGTCTAAAAGTAAACAAAAGTCTTATCTAAAGGCTTACGAAACAAACGATGAAATCCAAAAACTATGGACGCGTTTCATACGGTTTATAGAGCACTACAACCAATACTTTCCCGAAGATATCTTCAAAAACCAATACCACTCCGTTAAGTGTCCGGTTCTTATAATACACGGTGATCAGGTAATTGTAACTTTTTATTTTTTCAAATGCCCTGGCATGCTCTAGTTAACCTAGATAATTGACCTTGCTAATAAAAAATCACCCGAATATAGGACCAAACCATTGAAAGCGATCAGCCCTTAAATATTTACCGAAAGCTGTCGAACTCACGGTTGCATCGCTTCCCGAAGGGAGACCACGAATGCCATAAGAAGTATTCGGCTCAATACCTCAAACTTGTCCAAGATCATTTGCTTAATAAGAACGCCAAATATGCAAAAGTCTTGGATGAAAATGAGATCCTTAGCCCAGATATGGACCAAATAATGAACAATAATATCCAACTCTAATCAACCTTTCACACCTTTCACTTATCAATCAGGTGCCAGTACTGACTAATACTTATTGAGGAAAGCCATCATTCAAAATGAATTTTCTTTCATTTTTTTGTTGTAATTCAAACTCTGAATGTAATTAATTTTGTTATTCAAACTTTTTTGTTGTGATAATCGTTCAAAATCTTTAAACATTTCTCCCATTGAAGTGAAAAAAAAATTATTAACAAAAAAATTATTATTTTGTTTGAACTCTAAATTCAATTAACGTTTGTTTGGCGAAAATCTTTTAAGACTTCAATAAAAATATTTTCTGCAAAATAGGTCTCAAATTCATTGAAATTCAAATATTGGAAAGCATTGACTGAATTGAAACAGAGGTTAACATATCTTATGTAACGATATTTTCTTTGAATTTAAAACTTAATTATTGAAAAAAAACTTCAATAATAATGAACTCAATGTTTTGATTACTAAAATCTGAAGCAATGAAAATATTTTTTTATATAAAACTTTCCATTCATTCAGGTTTTAAATGTCATTGACTCTATCAACATTACCAAGATCATCAATAAAGAGAAAATTATGAAATATCAAAATCCAATAAATTAAATTGACCTCAGCTTTTTTTTAGGTGTGCCATGAATTTAAAACAAAATTAATGTTATCCATCAAATTTTACCTTGCTAAAAAAATTAATTAAATATTGAATTTTGCAATGTTTTGCAAAAAGTTACACTCGTTTTATACAGCTATCAGTGAATAGGAGAATACGTGAATACGAGACTATTTTTGGGTCAATTTAAAATCGATTTCCAAGAAATGAATACCTCTTTGACATTGAATTATAAATTATTTATAAACTGTTATTCTAATAATATAATTTCATCCATCAAGTGCTTTGCTAACTTATTTATATAAAGGTGGTGGTGAAGGTCAAACCACTTAAAAACTTCTATTCTGTTTCATTTTTTTTCCATTCGATAATAATTCAAAGAGTGATTCAAACGGCTATTTGTTGTTTCTTTAAGACATTTCTCTTTATTTTTTACTTTCAGTTTGAGTACAACTTTTGATTAAAAAAGTCGTTTCAGAGAAACCTCTGTTGCAGTTGTTTAACATGAGTTCTTTTGAAGTCAATGGATATCCCATCTTCTTTGAAAAAATTGGTACAGGCCCCAATCCTATTTTATTGATACCTGGAGAAATCGGTAAGTGTCTCATATATTACCATGATTATTTCATCAAAATTTTATCAAATGTCAATATCAGGGACTGGAAGAACAGATTTCGAAGAACTGTTGGAAGGCGACGATGAGCTCGACTTTCAAACATTTACTGTAATAGCAGTGGAGGCTCCGGGATGGGGGCGATCCAAACCACCCATTCGTAAATACGGTGTCAATGTCTACGACAACGATTGCGAATGTTTTCACGCAGTTATGCAGGTATTGGAGGAATTCATCTCTTTTTTTGTCTCATACATTACAATCAATTGTCAGAACTTGGGATACAATAAGTACTCAATAATTGGTTACTCAGACGGCGCCAGAATTGCTCTCCTAATGGCCGCCAAATATCAAGACTCAATTCTAAGTCTAACGTTAAGCGCAATGTCGACCATATATTCGGGTAAAAACCTATCGGCGCTCTCCTCAACAAAAACAGTAGAAAATTGGAAAAAAGATAAATTGGAGGCATTCCTCAGAGTCTACGGAACCAGTGATGAGTTGCAGAAAATGTGGAACCGATTCCTAAAATTCGTTGAGTATTTCAATCAATATTTCCCGGTTGACTTCTGGAAGAACAAAATTAACCTTGTTAATTGTCCAGTTCTGTTGTTTCACGGTGATAAGGTATTTGCATGATCGAAATTTTAAGACCAAATTCATTTATATTATTACATTGCAATGAAAGGACCCACTCATCGGAATTGACGACATAATGGTATTGAGCGGACGGTTGAGAAACGCGAGACTCCATCGTATATCTATGGCTCAACACGAAGTCCATCAGAAATACCCGACACAGTTCGTCAAACTTGTGCAAGAACATATACTCAGTCCAACCGATTACAATCAGTCAGTTACTGGTGTCTTGTATCAGGAAATATTAAGTCATAGCAGTGGCACAGCATGTACTCAGTAGTAGCTATAAAATCATCCAAAATGTGATGCCATGTGTCAAGTGGGAGGTGTCGATTGCCACCTGAATCCGGAAAGTATCCCAAAATTCTATTAGAAATATATATCAGTCAATACAAGTTATCATTCAATTTTGAATATTCTACTTGATGATTTGTATTTTCTCATATGTGTCTATTATAATACCAAACAACAAGTGAAAAGCCCTTGGCAATATTCCAACAATTATTCAAAGTTTCATAAATTTAATAACCTAAGCATGATCTAGCTAATTTTATCTCAATTATCTTAAAACTTCAATTTGTTTTTCATATTTCATTTAAATAAATCTTTTCAATTAATTAATTTAATTGTTAATTATTTTTTGTAAAAAAGATAAAATAAAATTTCAAACATTTCTCTGTATTTGTGATGATTTCCAAACTTGAAAACACTTTTAATTGATATTTTACTCTATAAAAAAAGACCTTAAACCAACCATTTAACGAAAGCCTAAATCATTTTCAAAAACATTAATTAATACAAAAACAAAGTTTTATAATGAAATTTATTGCAGAGTTAAGACAGAAGGCCTCTTTCAACACTCCCTCTCTTTTGAGAAGATATGACTGAAGGAGAGGGTTCAGCAAAGTTTTGCATATGTTTAGAACCAAAAGTAACATTTAATTCTTCATTTAGTTTCAAATTAATTTCAATAAAATAATTTTGTTATTCAATTGATTTAATTAATTCCAATGAAACCAATAATCAGATCAAAAATGATTTTAACAAAATCACTGAATTTGGCCAAAATTGAAAACCCAAGGATTTTTTATCTTAAGTTCCTTTTCATTGATGACCAAGGTTCACTGATTTTCCAATTCATTGATTAAGGATTTCCCAGAGAGTTTTTTCCAAGAGAAAGGCAAATATTAAAAAATAGGACTTGGCATACTAATTTCATCATCAACTCAGACATGCTCATAAATCAACAGGATTCTCAATTAAACGCTTATATAATTATTGATGTCACTCAATTACCTTGAACAATTGTCCAATAATAAAGAAAAAATTGTTTTATCGGAAAATCAAATGATTTGGAAATTTAATAAAAACCAAAAAATATATTTAATTACCTGTTATTCACTTCGATTGAGAAGATTTTCCGAATCAAAAATTTCGATTAAAAAAAGATTGAGATAAAGAAAAAGAGATTTCCACTCATTATTGTGTTCATAATATTCTTGGAAATTCACGTTTGGTTTGTTTTTAATCGAAGGACAAATTCAGACAATTATATATTGATTCACTTATTGATAATAAAACGACTTTTCATTGAACTTTTCTAATAATCGGTGTCTTGAGAGTGGAGTCACAAAAATTGTTTGTCATATCAAGAAAATGTGTGAATCAGATAAGAGTTCGTTCTTTGAAATCAATGGATCGAAAGTATGGTTTGAGAAGTTTGGTACCGGCCCTCACCCCGTTCTCTTGATCCCCGGACCCATTGGTTTGGAATGAATTCATAATAAAAGTAAGAAAATTGTCACCAAATTTATCAATTTTTAGGGACGGGTAGAACTGATTTCATTGAGCTCTTGGAAGGAGAGGATGAGCTCGACTTCGATAAGTTCACAGTTATAGCAGTTGAGGCCCCGGGTTGGGGCCGATCCCGACCTCCGCTAAGAAAGTATAACCTAAATATCTATAATAACGACTGCGAGTCCTTTCACGAAGTAATGGAGGTAAGAGACCTTGATTATTGATTGATTGTTTTGTCAACCTAACTTATTTCTAAGGAGTTGGGTTACGAGCACTACTCGATAATAGGGTCGTCAGAAGGGGCTAAAGTAGCCCTTTTAATGGCCGCCAAATACCCCGAATCTATTCACTCAATAGTAGTGTCCGGTATCTCAACGACTCAATCAATTAGAGGATTGTGTGCTCTATTGTCGACACAAACTGTAGACAAATGGGAGAAGAAAAAACTCGAACCATATCTCAAGGCTTATCGAACTAAAGATGAGATCCAAAAGTTGTGGAACCGTTTCCTTAAATTCATTGAGTTTTATAACCAATACTTTCCGGAAGACATCTTCAAAGACGCCTACGGTTTGGTCAAATGTCCAGTTCTTATATTTCATGGCGATAAGGTATGATCAAGGAATATAAATATAATCTTGATCATTTGTTAATTTTTAAAAAAGGATGAGTACATCGAAGCGGAACAGCCCTTAAATCTGAGCAAAAGACTCTTGAGATCAAAATTGCATCGCTTTCCAAATGGAGAACACGAATGTCATCGGAAATACCCAGCTCAGTTCACTAAACTCGTCCAAGAACATCTGTTGAATCCGGATCATCAAATAACGAGGAGTAAGGACTGCGTCAGACTTTTCCACTAAAAAATCTAAGAAATTAAACCAAAAAATAACATTATTTTAATTGAAATTATTTAAAATCTAAGATTAAAACTATTTTTCACTCAGTTCTAGCAAATGGTTAAAATTGTTTAAGGTCTTTTTTATTTACTATCGTCATCGATAGAGATCTTTCCAACCAATTAGGGTATAATTGAGAGGAATTCCCAAATAAATTATTTGCCATAAATAACTTTTTTGTAATAATAATAATAAGTGGAAAAAAACTTTCCTTTTGATACGATTTTAGTCTCACTTTTTTAGGAAGTTTTTGAGGAAAAGTTTATATCAGATAAAAATATTTTCTTATAATTGTGTGATAACTTCGTCATTAAAACTGTTTATGCAAGCTTATTATTGACGTCAATCAATCGTAAGATATATCCTAGGTCGTTTTCCACTCTAATTAAATAGCAATTTAGTGATAAACAGGAACACATTTTCAATCAATGACCTAGAATTTCAATAATAAAAATTATATGTATCTTCTCAATTGTATTGTATTTAAGATGATCTAGATACAAACTAATATTTAACTGGAACCAACAAATTCTAAGAAACCTTAATTTGAATAAAAAATTTAATTTTTTTGAACTAATCTTTGAAATCAAATCTGTATTTAATGTGAATTTTTAACCCAAAGCTAAACCAAAGCTATAATTTTGATGAATATAAATGAAATTAAAAGCAAATAATGAAAAAATCATTCAAAAGATTTTGCGAACAAAAAGAGTGTTGAAAATCAAATGAAATGAAATGTAATTTATATAAAGTTCTTGAGGTTTGTCTGACATCAGACACTGAAAACTGGTTTTGGTTTCCCTTCAGATCAGATAAGGCTCACAGAGTTTGCAGAGACAGAGAAAAATAAATAACAAAAATAAAGCACAGGTAGCGGAGAACAGTTCCCTTTTTATTAATGTCCTGTTCTCTGCCGTCTGTTTGTTTGGGAAAATTGGCAAAAAATTTTCAAACAAAATATGTCAGAAACCAATTCATCTTAATTAATTAATAAATTAGCAAGTCAAAAAAAGTAAGACATTTGATTGACAAAACGTGTTATCAAAAACCAATAAAAATGACCAGCGCTAAATTGGATGTCAATGGTTGGCCCGTTTGGTACGAGAAATTCGGCTCAGGATCAAAGCCTTTGCTTCTGATACCCGGGGCTATAGGTATGTTGTTTTTAATTATCGATTAAAACTATTATTGTTTTTATATTTTTTTATTCAAATTTTGTTTAAATAAATTAATAACTAATCCTATGTTTTATTGTAGGGACCGGTAGGTCAGACTTTTATTACCAGGTTTATGGTGAGGACGCCCTCGATTTGAACAGATTTACGATCGTCTGCATTGAACTTCCGGGTTGGGGCCGATCCAGACCTCCCCCAAGAATTCACGGAAAAGATGTTTTTGAAAACGACTCGGAGTGTTGTGTCAAAGTGATGCAGGTTATTTGAAAATTGATTAATTTCACCTTGATCAATTTGATATTTCCAACAGTCATTAGGTTACAGTAAATTTTCAGTGTTAGGCTGGTCTGAAGGGGCCAGAAGTGCTCTGGTCCTCACTTGGCTATACCCCAATGTCATTGAGAATCTGATTCTTATGGGAATCATATCCTATCCGACAGAAGTCAATACCCGAACAATACTCCAATTGACGGCAGACGTCGACAATTGGAATAAAATTACTTTCGATAACTATTTGAGGTCTTATAAGGACAAGGATGAGGTCCAACAGCTTTGGGAACGCCATATGGTATTCATCGCTGACTTTCATAAACACTTTCCCAACGGAATCGTTAACAAGGATTTCGATCCAATCATATGTCCTGTCCTTATAATACACGGCGATAAGGTCTGATTAATACAAATTACCTTGCTCATAATTGAAATCTAATCAATTAATTTAAATAGGACCCATTAGTTCAACTGGAACAGCCTTTGCATGTACTTAAAAATGTTAAAGGTGCTAAGATTAAGAGGTGGGTTAACTCAAAACTTATCAATTATTTTATTAATTGGTTTTTTTCAAACAGATTTCCGATGGGTTCCCATAATCTGCACCACAAATACAGATCAGAGTTCAGGAAAATCGTTGAAGACTTTCTACTAAACGATTAAATTAATTATAATTTATATAATTATTTATAATATTTGTTAAGAGAAGTGATTAGTTTTCAACAAAAAAAATGTTATTCAAAGTCATTTGAAAAACAAATTTAATTAGAGATGAAATACATTTACATCAAAATGAGATATGGATTTTCAAACTCAAAATAATAATTATTTCAAAATGACATTAAGTTTTAATATCTTTTTTTTAATGCAAATATTTTTTATCAAATTAATTGAAATAATTATTGTTTTCATTTGAAATAAAGAAATAATTGGTTTAACGATTGGAAAATAGTGTAAAACCTGTTGCTATTCAAATAAACTAATAATTATTTTATGGGAAACCCATAAAAGATTATAATTCTATACAAAAACTCATTTTATTAGAAAATTTTAGACAAAAATTCTAAACCAATTAATTACAAATAATTGTAATAAAATTAATTGAAAAAAAATCGATAAACGGTTGAATGAAAAGTGAAGTCATAATTACATAAAGGATTTAATGAAAACCCGTTTCACTAAAAACCAGTTTTCGATGGATTTGTTTTTGTTTTCTGATCTAAAAAGTCGTTCTGAAAGATGTCTTCTCCGACCAAAAAGACAGACATTTTGTTGAAATAAAGTTTAAAAAACTGTCCCGAAGTGCAGTATGTCCTCTGGTTCAGGAAAATTTGATTTGAATGGTTGGACCGTTTGGTTTGATAGGTTCGGCACAGGAAATGATGTGGTATTACTCATACCCGGAGCTATGGGTGAGAAAAAAGATCTATCGATCGATAAAATACTTATCAATACTTTATGTCTATTTTAAGGAACCGGAAGAAGCGATTTCAAGGAACAGCTCGAAGGGACCAACGCTTTCAATTTGGAGAGATATACGTTCATTGCGATAGAACTTCCCGGTTGGGGCCGTTCCCGACCACCGAAGAGGCCCTACGGTATCGATGTTTATCATAACGACGCCGACTGTGCCCTTAAACTCATGGATGTATGCCCTCATAATTGGGTTATTTATAAATAAGATTAAACTAAAATGGTTCGGATTATTGTCAGAACTTGGGTTATAAAACCTATTCGATAATCGGATGGTCGGATGGGGCGAAAGTAGCGCTCCTCATGAGTTATCTGAGCCCTAACCGAGTGAAGTGTGCCGTCGCTATCGGTATATTTGTTTGGGCGACAAAACAGACGATAGCGCCGATGCTATTCACCAGAGATACCAAGAAGTGGCCCAAAGAACAGTTCGATACTTACCTTAAGATATATGGCGATGAGGACACACTTCAGCTGCTTTGGGACCAACACATCAACTTCTGCAAAGACGCTATGAATAACTGTGGCGATGGACAGTACCTTGTCACACCTGAGCAACTAGGTCAATTAAATTCTTTTTAAAATAATTTTTTAATTCAAATTCAAATTAAATTTATATGAATTTTGATTTCAGCCCAAATCCGAAACCCTGTGCTTCTTATTCATGGGGATAAGGTTTGACCCAAAACTACATATAAGTGATACTCATTTGAATTTGTTTTACAATAGGACCCACTCATACAACTGGAACATCCCACCTATTGTCGGACACACATACCGGGATCAGTGTTGCATCGGTTCCCCGAAGGGTCTCACAATTGTCATCAGGTGTTCGCCGCAGAGTTCAAGAAATTGGTCGAAAACTTCTTCGAGAACTGTGAGGACTGCTTCTGATCGACAACCCATTAGTGGATCAAATTATTCAATAAATAATTAAATCATTTGACAACTTTCCTATTAAACAAAACAATCTAGGTTAATCTTTTTCACGAATGTGTTTGGTAAGTGACAATTTGAACTCATGTAAAATGAAGAGTGAAATAAACAAGGCAAACTGAGTTAATCAATGTGATCAGTCGCTTATTAATTATTATTCTCAAAAGAGTGGGAATTAATTTGATATTCAAAATAAGACCAAGATTGATTATTTCACAAAGAAAATCAGGTCTCATATCTATCTTATATTAATTGATTTAATGGCAGATTTGAAGAACAAAAAACAAATCAATGATTTAATGCAAACTTAAACAAGGATCTAGCTACTATTATCTTTCAAATAATTTATATAATAAGTTATTGAGTTTTAAAGTAAAGTAAAAACCTATTGATTATCACTGATTATCAGATAAATCAACTTGTAAAAGAAAAACAAATATCTGATAAATTTTAGAAATCTAAGACCACTACCTTGATTATTAAACACCAAGTTTTAATTGGAATAAAGTTATTATTTATGTATATATTTTCTTTGTTTTACTTATACAACCCAAGCTATCTAAATGAGTCTGGTAAATGCCTATTAGATACTAAAACCATTAATTTATTTTGACATTTATATGTTAGCTGTATATTATTTCTACTTGGTATGTTTTGATGGATGAAAAAGCAATTGATTCAAACCTTTTGAGAAATTAAAGCGAGAAATGTATTTATGAAATGAGGAAATTGTAATAAATTATATTTGTTTTTGTTGTGAAACAACTTTTATTTTTTGATTTTTGTTTTGTTTTTATTCAAAAAACTTTTAAACTTTAGATCCAAATAATTGTCAGAAGAGATAATATTCAATAACTTTCAAACTTCGGGATCATTTGATATCAGATGAAGACTACTGAAAGTCAGAATAAAATTGATTTAATGTATAATAAAAATCTTTTTGACTTCTATTTGATTCATATGTTTTGTAATGTTTTCTGTGAATTAAAAGTGAAATTATTGATACAATCATTGAAAACAAAAAATAAAATCAATTATTTAAAAATCAATTGATTTTGTGTTTTAATAATGAATTTGAGTTCAATTTCTGGTAAATTTGATTTGAATGGTTGGCCCATTCATTATGAAAAGTTTGGAACTGGAAATGAAATTGTCTTATTAATACCCGGGGCATTGGGTGAGGAATAATTATCTCTTTTGAATTCATAGAATATGAATAGATTTTCATAAAACTAATAATTTTTTTGTATTTTATATGGTTTTCAAAAATTGAAGGGACGGGTAGAAGTGATTTTGCTAAACAATTGGAAGGACCGGACGCTTTCAATTTGAAGAGATTCACATTTGTTGCGATAGAACTTCCCGGTTGGGGCCGATCCCGACCTCCTAAAAGACCCTATGGTTTGGATGTGTATAACAATGACGTCGATTGTTGTTTCCAATTAATGACTGTATGTCTTGAATATAAAAACTACAAAAAAGTATCACAACTTTTGTTCAGAACTTAGGATTCAAAACATTTTCTATCATCGGTTGGTCTGACGGCGCGAAAGTGGCACTCATTATGTGTCACAGGAATCCCATAAGAGTGAAGTTTGCTGTTATTATTAGTATATTGATCCAGGCAACAAAACAGTCGTTAGGGAACTTTCAATTCAGTCGAGATATCAATATTTGGGCCAAAGAAGAGTTGGACAGATATCTGAGTGTTTATGGAGACGTCGACACAATTCAATTACTTTGGGATCAAAACCTTCATTGGATTAAAGACGCGATGGATATGAAGTACTCGACTAAAGACAATCCGCATCAGTATATACTCAAACCGGAAGAACTTAGTAATTGATTTATAAATTCTTAGCCAAGAACCTAATTGTCTGTTTACAGAGAACATAAGAACACCTGTGCTTATCATTCATGGAGATAAGGTGAGCACTTCATCTAAAAATAATTTGATAAAACTAAGACCTCTCTGTTTAGGACCCACTGGTAAACTTGGATCAGCCCTTATTCTGCAAGAAATACGTTCCCGATTCAGTCCTGCAAAGGATTCCCGAGGGTTCGCATAATTGTCATCAGGTGTTCAGCTCTCAGTTCAAGAAAATTGTGGAAAACTTCTTCGACAGTTGCGATAATTGCTTTTGAATTTTTATCAAATTAATTAATTTCAAGGCAAAACATATTTCAAAAAACAATTAAACCTTTATTCAAATAAAATGTTTTGATAAGCGCTAATAAAAAAGAAGTCTCTAGGTTTGTAAATTCAGACTGCATGGAATAAACAAATTTCATTATCAATCTAAATATTGTGCAAGAGAATAATGGAATAAAAAGCTACAATTTAGCTGTAATTTAGCTTGATCAATAGAAAATTGAAATTTTTGTTTATTTTTTGCTCAGGTGTATCAACTTTAAACTCAAGCCTTTATTAAAGGGTTAACTTTTTTAAATTTTTCCATAGTTTCGAGGAGATTCCTAAATGAGATTTTCACCCGAAATATATTTATTCTTGTATTTCAAACATTAGATAAAAATTTAATCTGTTTTACAATGAGTTTGGGCTCAGTTTCGGGTAAATTCCATTTAAATGGTTTTCCCATTCATTACGAAATATTTGGAACGGGAGGGGAAATAGTTTTACTCATAGCCGGAGGGATAGGTATCAAAATATTAAATCAATTATTTTTATTGATTTATCGATTCAACGAAAGGTACCGCAAGAAGTGATTTTCCCCAACTATTGGAAGGACCGGACGCTTTCGATTTCAAGCGATACACTTTTGTTGCGGTAGAGCTTCCGGGTTGGGGCCGATCTCGACCTCCACAAAGACCATACGGTTTTAATGTCTTCAAAAACGATTCCGATTGTTGTTTCCAATTAATGACTGTATGTCTTAAATATTTAAATTGCAAATAATTACCACAAGATTTGTACAGAACTTAGGATTTAAAATATTTTCAATTATCGGTTGGTCTGATGGGGGAAAAGTGGGGCTCACTATGTCTCACATGAATCCTAATCGAGTGAAATCTGTAGTCGTTATAAGTATTGCGATACAAATCAATGAAAAACTTTTCGATGCCTTCAAAAAGACTAGAGATGTGAACAATTGGCCAAAAGAACAGTTGGATCGATATATCTCTGTTTATGGAGACCAACAAACTGTTGAAGAACTTTGGGTTCAGATAATTGATTTCCTGAGAGATTTGAAGAATGGAAAGTATGACACCGAAGGCAATCCACAACATTGTGTATTATCGATCGAAGAACTCAGTGAATGACAGAAATTTTCAGATTTCAAAATAATTATAACACCTTTTCTTTTAGAGACAATTAGAATACCAGTACTTATTGTATACGGAGATCGGGACCCACTGCTGGATATGGATCAGATACAAATTTGCCAAAATTGTATACCCGAAATAACCTCTTACAAGTTTGCCCAAGGCTCACATAACTGCCACCAGGAATTCAGCGCTCAGTTTAAGAAAATTGTGGAAAGTTTCTTCCAAGATTGTGATAATTCATTTTGAATTGAATTTTCATTCAATTTATTGATTTCTATACAATATTTAACAATTTAACGAATAAATGAACTGTTGATTAGAATTGATATTTATTTGACAAATATTTGTCTCAAATTTTCATTAATGATAATAAACAGGTGTTTAAAGTTATTTTATATTTTTGTTGTTTCAATTGTTTCAACAATTTTTTATTAGGAACGGAATTTCGACAATTAATACACTTTTTTCAATTTAAAAGAATATTAAATTTGTTTTTAATGGCTTATAATAACTCAGTTTGGGGTAAATTTGATTTGAATGGTTGGCCCATTCATTACAATATATTTGGAACCGGAAGTGAAATCGTATTATTAATTCCGGGAGTGATAGGTATAAAAGTATTGAATCAAATTTATACTCATTTTTCAAAACGAAAGGCACTGCGAAAAGTGATTACTTGAAACAATTGGAAGGACCGCACGCTTTTGATTTCAAACGATTTACATTTGTTGCGGTAGAGCTTCCGGGTTGGGGCCGATCCCGACCTCCGCCAAGAATTTTTGATACAAATGTCTTCAAAAACGACTCAGAAATTTGTTTTCAATTAATGACTGTTTGTCTTCATTACTAAAACTATTGGAATATTAATTAAATTTTTGTTCAGAACTTAGGATTCGAGACATTTTCAATCATCAGTTGGTCGGACGGCGCGAGAGTTGCTCTCGTGATGTGCCATAAGAACCCGAATCGAGTCAAGTCAGCGGTCGTTATCGCTATTACTATCAAATTCGGGAAACAATTAGTCGAAGACTTCGTTAAGACCAGAGATATAAAGCTGTGGTCAACGGAACAGTTGGACAGATATATGAGTGTCTACGGAGACGAACAGTTAGTTCAACAGCTTTGGGATGAGATCATTGATTTCTTCAAAGCTATTAAGAATGGGCTGTTTCTCACTGAAGACAATCCACACCAATATCTACTAAAACCCGAAGAACTCAGTAATTGATACAAATTTTTAAAAATCTTTTTTTAATTGATTTGAAAATAGAGACAATCAGAACACCGGTTCTTATTGTTTATGGAGATGAGGACCCACTCGTGTCTAAGGAACAGATTGTTGAGATCGAGAAATACATTCCAGACTCAGTCGTTCATAAGTTTATCGGGGGTTCGCATAACTGTCACCAGGAATTCAGCGCTCAGTTCAAGAAAATCGTAGAAAACTTTTTAGAGAATTGCGATAATTGTTTCTGATTTACATAAATGTTATCAATTAATTCAAATTGATCAACAACAAAAATTATTAATCAAATTTTTTGGAGGAGGGTTTGAACAATAATATAACTGTAAACTGAAATTAAAAAAAGTTATTAATTAATTAATTACTATTTTGATTTGATTTTATTTATCGTATATCCACATAATTGCTTTGTTTATACCCTTAACAATTAGGAAATCCCACAATTATTTTTTATAACAGAAATTATTTAATAAATAATATGTGACTTAATCTTGAATTCAAAGGGGATTTCTGTTCACTTATATTCGCATTTATATTAAAATGAAGTTAATTAAGTAATTTATCAAATTTTTTATATAAATTGTCTAGGTTCATAAAATTGATAATTATGTAATTATTTATTGTTTTATTATCATGCAATATAGAGATTTGAATTTAAACGAGGAAATCAAGGATAACGTCTAGTCAATTTTAAATCAATTCAATGGAAATCAATACTTTTTTATCATTAAATTTGAAAAAGTTGTTTAAAATGCATTAATGAGTAATAGTAAAACGTCATTAAATAATAGGGTTATTTGTGCTGAATATCAGACATAAATAATTAGTTTTTTAATATTTTTTTTAATTCGAAAATAATTTTATTCGTCAGTCAAAAGGCTTTCTGTTATTTCTTTTCGAGTCTTTTCGTTAGACTTCAGTTTTAGTCCAACTTTTGACTAAAGAAGTCGTTTCTCAGAAATTATAGATGAGTTCCTCACTTCAAGTCAATGGATATTCTGTCTTCTTCGAGAAAATTGGTACCGGACCCAATCATATTTTATTGATACCTGGAGAAATAGGTATTTGGATATTTAATTAATTGACCATGATCAACAATTTGTTTAAATGTTAACCTCAGGGACTGGAAGAACAGACTTCGAAAAACTACTTGAAGGCGACGATGAGCTCGACTTTGAAACATTTACTGTAATAGCAGTGGAGGCTCCGGGATGGGGGCGATCCAAACCACCCATTCGTAAGTACACTGTCAATGTCTACGACAACGACTGCGAGTGCTTTCACGCAATTATGCAGGTATTGGAGGCATTACTCTCTTACTTGTCTCTAACATTACAATCAATTGCCAGAACTTGGGATACAATAAGTATTCAATAATTGGTTATTCGGACGGCGCCAAAGTTGCTCTCCTAATGGCCGCCAAATATCAAGATTCAATTCTGAGTCTAACTTTGATCGCAATGTCGACCATATATTCGGGTAAAAACCTATCGGCGCTCTCCTCAACAAAAACAGTGGAAAATTGGAAAAAAGACAAATTGGAGGCATTCCTCAAAGTCTACGGAACCAGTGATGAGTTGCAGAAAATGTGGAACCGATTCCTAAAATTCGTTGAATATTTCAACCATTATTTCCCGGTTGACTTCTGGAAGAACAAAATTAACCTTGTTAAGTGTCCAGTTTTGTTATTTCATGGCGATGAGGTATGAAAGGTATTAATTTTTGATTATTTATTGGAATTATTTATGGAAATGACAGGACCCAGTCATCGGAACCGACCATTTTATGGAATTAAGTAATTATTTTAAAAACGCGAGACTCCATCGCTTTCCTTTGGGTTCGCATGAATGCCACCAGAAATACCCGACACAGTTCGTCAAACATGTGCAAGAACATATACTCAAACCAAAAGATCCAAGCAATGACGCGAACAGAAATGACATTTATGGGAATAATGGCTACTGTGTTGTTGATTCGTGTAATACAATTATATCTATTTAAGAACATATTGTTCCTTGATTAGTTTTCGTTAACATAAATCCCTAAATTTTATCAATCGGAACACCACTTCTGCTTTTGTCGAAGTGATTGATAGCCTATCAATGATAGGATAGCCACCAATTTTAATATTTTCTTTCAAAAAGGTTAAAAAGATTAATATAACTTTAACATTGTCAAAATTACCAAGATTAGACAACTATTTCCTTCAGTAGTTTGCAAGTTCAAAAATTGATTAAATATTCAATAAAATACTTCAATAATTTGAGTGAATTTATGTTTAAGTTATCCTTAAATTTCTTAATATTACTGAAATAATGTTAAAATAATTTAACAAATTTTTCCTTAAATAAAAATAACAAGTACTTATTTTATTTTGCCTTGATCATTAAATTAATTGTTTTATAAAAATTTGAATTTAAACGAGGTAACCTAGATCAATCTTAATTGATTTCGAGGGTTTGAAAACCAGTTCATCAAATAAAAAAATGTTTACAAAACGTTAGGATTAATACATAATATTATATAACAAATGACTTCAAGTCTTCAAACTGTTTATGAAAGGGTATAAAATTTTTCGAGAATTTGTGAATTTGTGTCAAACATTTCGCATTCAATAATAATTATTTTAGGAGAGAGTCCAACAACTTTTTGTACTCTCTTTTAAAGACTTGGTTTCAATTTGAGTCCAACTTTTGATCAAAGAAGTCGTTTCTGAAGAATCAGATATGAGTTCATTTTTTCAAGTCAATGGATATCCCGTATTCTTCGAGAAAATTGGTTCCGGTCCTAATCCTATTTTATTGATACCTGGAGAAATTGGTATTTGGATTTAGGACATAATTTACCTTACAATCCATTTATCAAAATTTGTAAATATCAGGGACTGGAAGAACAGATTTCGAAGAACTGTTGGAAGGCGACGATGAGCTCGACTTTCAAACCTTTACTGTAATAGCAGTGGAGGCTCCGGGATGGGGGCGATCCAAACCACCCATTCGTAAATACAATATCAATGTCTACGACAACGACTGCGAGTGCTTTCATGCAGTTATGCAGGTATTGGAGAAAATCCTCTCTTATTTATCTCAATCATTACAATTAATTGCCAGAACTTGGGTTACAACAAATACTCTATTATCGGTTATTCGGACGGCGCCAGAGTTGCTCTCCTAATGGCCGCCAAATATCAAGACTCAGTTCTGAGTCTAACTTTGATCGCAATGTCGACCATATATTCGGGTAAAAACCTTTCGGCGATCTCTTCAACAAAAGTGGAAAATTGGAAAAAAGACAAATTGGAGGCATTCCTCAAAGTGTATGGAAAGTGTGATGAGTTGCAGAAACTTTGGAATAATTTCCTAAAATTTGTTGAGTACTTCAATCAATACTTTCCGGTTGACTTCTGGAAGAACAAAATTAACCTTGTTAAGTGTCCAGTTTTATTATTTCATGGTGATAAGGTATGAACATGATCAAATTTTTTAAGACCCAATTCATTATATGGCAATCATAGGACCCACTCATAGGAATCGACGATATTTTACTTTTGACACAAAGTTTGCGAAACGCGAGACTCCATCGCTTTCCTTTGGGTCCACATGAAGTCCATGAGAAATACCCGTCACAGTTCGTCAAAGATGTGCAAGAACATATACTTAATCCAAAAGATTACAATAACGATATCAGTGATGATCCAGGAAATCATATGGGAGTGCAGGGCTATGGTAGGATCGGATGATTAATTGCAAGAACATCGAACCAAGAGCAATATTGTAAGGGTTGGTCAGTCAATATCTTGATTATTTTTTGCTACACTAGCAATAAATTCGGAAATATTATCAAAGGATTGAAATAATTTATAAACTTTTTGTTATTCAAAATATTTGTTAACAAATGAGTAAATAATAAATTGATTTAAATAATAAGAATTGAAAACAAAATCAAAAACTATAAAAACTAAAACCCATTCCATTCCATTCAAAGCAGTTTTCTGTGCAATTCTCTCAACTGTTCGTAAGTGACTTCAAGAGACACCTCCTCTGCTTTTGTCGAAGGGATCGATAAGACAGCCGCCAGTTTTGATGTCTTTTCGTTCAAATACTAATAGAAATCAATAAAAATATTTTTGTATATAAATTCAAAAAATCTATAAAAATAATCAAACCTTTGATATATGCGGCGCTGGAAATGAGGTGAAGTGAGAACCGGTTCGATATCCATCACTATATGTTTGAACAAAATCCCTGACCTCTCGTTCGAGTTTATCATATCTAGAGATGAAATCTAAACGTTTTAACGCCTGTTCTCTCATTTGTTTTTTGACTGATTGCTTGAAATCCCAAACCGTTTCCGTAATCATCGAAAGTCTTATATCGTTTTGCAATCGATTCACTTGTTTTGTCAAATCTAATAGTCGTTCCTGTTTTGGGTCCAACTCATGTTCCCTTCCCTGTGCTCTCAAAAGCCAAAGAGGTTTCGAGTTATCCATTTTTGGCAATGGTTTCAGATTAAGATCTCTTTCGGCGATTTTTATCTGAAGGTAATAGTTATCGTCCATTACTTTCTTGAGGGCGTACCTCAAGTCTCTGATCTGTGAGATGAGCGCCGACTCATTGGTTGTCGTCTTTGAAGTCATTATTTTTCCGATCAGATCAGACTTCGAGTACTCTTTGATCTTCTCTTTCATTATCCGTTGGTTTGAATACAAATCATTGATCTCTTGATTGTATTTATTGAGAGTCGTCTCCCTTTCAATCTCTTTCTCTTTGAATTCCTTCTGGAGGTGATCCAACTCATTCTGGAGGCGAACAACCCTTTCGTCGGCATCTTTGGTGGCGGTCGACAACTTCTTTTCGGCCAAATCCCGTCTGATCTGCATTTCAGAGCACTCGTCGACCTTTGATCTCAAAGCTCTCTTCAGTTCATTCATTTCACTCTCGCGTGAATCGATGCGAGCCTTCAAACTATCGATTTCTTCGGTCTGTGCTTTCCATAGCTGTGCCCTCATATCAATCGGATTAACAAACTCTCGGATTTCTGAGGCATTCGTTTCGTCATAATCTCCTGAAACACAAAATTCAAAACAAATTTAAGAATTAATTTTGAAAATCAAATGAAATGACAGATACCTTGTTGTAGAGCAGTGGAGAACTGACAGCAAATAGTCATAACTGATGTCAACGAATCGTTAATAAATTTGAAACCCCCGACCTCTGCGGCCAACTCTTCCAACTGTTTGGAGTCGCACTCCTTCTTCAGTTGCATTGCATCCGCTCTGATATGTTTGAGAGCAGTGATAACCCGTCCAATCATAGCAATACAATCGCATAACTCATTCTCTACGGACTCTTCCAGTCTTAGTCTGGTCTCCAATGAAAGCCTTCGTTTGATTTTCTTACAAAACTGGTCGATATCGTCGACGCAAGTGATTATTGTTCTTAAGATCTCATATTCACTGCAAATGCCATCGATTATAGACAGGTCCAGATGTATGGCATCGGACGCGCTCTTCATAATTGTTACGAAATCGTTGATCAGTTTCTGGTGATCGTAAGCCTTTCTGTCCGCCAAATGGATGTTATAAAGCGATTGGAAGTAATTCAATGTCTTCTCCAAAGACTCGATGACAACCGTTTCATCTAATTTGTCGTTTTTGAGTAAATCCACGTAATGGTCAATAGTTCTCTCGTGGACTACAATTTCCGGGAAAAGGGATCCCATTCTGAGATATAATTCGGTGTCAATCGACTTAAGGCTCTCCATATAATTGCCTGAAAACGAATAACATATTAAAAATGGTTTTGATTGGAGATAAAACTGAAGACAGACCTAAAATTGATTGAATTGACAGCAAATTATAGAGTAGTTGTCGAGTGAAGACCTGTTGCCTCAAGTGATCGTGCGATTCAAGAATACTCTGTTTTGTTATCTCTTTTGTTTCCATTGATTGGTATTTTTCAATGACTTGTCTCTCAATTATTTCGCACTTTTTCATAATTCTGGGCAAAAAGAGTAGGACTTGGATGGCGTCGTCATCTCCTCCTCTGTTGAAGAATGTGTCGGGCATGAACTTGGACAAAAACGAGATGTGTTTCTGGCATTGATCCACTTCCAGTCGTCTCAATTCCATATCTATGGCTCGAGTGAAGGCTTTCCGATCAGATAAACGATTCTTGAACTCAAAGTTCTCGACTTTTTGTTCGATTTGAGCCGTTTTTGTGGTATCCGTCTGTTGTCTCAGTTCTTGGATCTCTTGCCTCAGGTTCGCCACCAAATCCCTGAACTTCTTGATAGTGCTCTCATAGTCTGCGAGAGTGTCCTGTAGTGCCGTATACTCGTGTTTCATGACACTGATCTTGGAGTGGGCCATATCCAGCTCTTCCCTCAGTTCGAGCACCTGTTCGTCTTTGGCTTCAATCAATTGATTGTTGAGATCTCTGATGTTTTCCTCGTCGTCGAGCGCTTCTTGCATTTCCGCCATTTTGTCTTCAAGTCTTAAATTAGTTTCAGTCAACTTCTCGACCATTTCCTGTGAGCCCAGAGCGATGTCCACCTGTTCCTGAAGTAATGAAAACAAAACAATTAATTTTATTCCAAAAAACATTTGAGACATACTTTAAGATCGAGGATCTGTTCCTCATATTCTTGAACTTCGAGCGACAGTTTCTCTTTGTTTTTCTCCAACTCCTGGAGGTCTGCCTTCGTTTTGTCCAATTCTTTCTGCATTATCTGTATATCACTCTTATCCTGAGCTGAGATGTCCCTCAACTTCAAGAGAGCGTCTTTGAGTCGTTCGTTCTGTTGTTCCATTTGTCTCAACTGATAGCTACTGACGGCCCCATCGGAGCCCTTCTCCTCGATCTCGCTTTTGATGATTTCGAGGTCAAGAGTCACTTCTTCCAACTTGTCTTTTGTTTGTTCCAATTCACTCAAACACTGTTCCAATTTGTTTTCAGTCATTTCCTTATCAATTACCGCCAGTTCTGCGGTTTCGACCAAATCCTTCATCTCTTCTGCGTGTCTGAGCTGTTCCTCTCGCGACTCTTTGGCCTCTTTCTCGGCTAAGGCCTTAAGTTTAGACAATTCGGCGATTTTTTCGCTCATTTGTCGTTTATTTTCCTGCAATTGATCGCATTGTATGCGAACCCGTTCGTAGTCTTTCAGTTTTTCCTTGTCCTGTGCCCTACGGACCCGAATAGTGTCTAACTTTGACTCCAAGTCTTTGACTTTTTCTCTGAGTTCTTCGATTTCATTACTGACGGGAAGTGTTGGCGAAGAAACAGAGCCTTCAGAGCGTTTGTGGACTAAAGTCTGTTCGATATTTTCGGTCAAATTTGAGGCCTCTTTGAACTTAAACTTCTCGACCATATGTTTGACGTCTTTATTCTTCTCTGGAGTCAACTCTTTATCACCAGATTTGGACATTTCGGCCATTCCTGCGATTGACGTCTGACTTGTCGACGGAGTCATTGTCTTCGGTGTCGTCGCTGTCAACAAAAATAAAGGATTAGATATAAAAAAGATAATGAGAAACAAGTGATGACAGACCCGGAGTGGATGACTGGCTTCGGTTGGAAGGTATTCGTGACTCCAATACCGGCCGAAGATTATTAGCCCGAACAAATATGCCGTAATTGTCCGGACACTGGAAGTACTGTTTTCCCTGAACTGTGCCATTGTTTTTACCGCTGGGTTCGTCCAAAATGACTCCACACCAGTCGTGTTCATTGGGCTTCACGTGAAAACTGGACGGACCGTAAACTAATTTACCTAGGACACGTTTACCACCGGTCACGTACTCAACACGTTGGCCGATATCTAGCCTCACATTTCGCGACATATTTTCATTTATTTGACTAAAAGTTTATTCAATTAAATAAAATTAAAACTCAAAAACAATTTTCAACATATCTTTAATTTATTTGATTATCAAATATTTGACAACAAATCAGAGTTCAATCAAAACATAAACAAAGCGTTGAATACGTTTCTATGGAAACCGAGTGACGCCCAAAAGTGTTTTGGCGCTGATTTTGTAGTCAAACCATAGGATAGGACTCAACCCCTCATAACTACCGGTCCTTTAAATCTAATTAATTATTAATTAAAAGTCAAAAAATCTGAAAAAATTATTATTTTCTGTCATTTATATAAAGATATTATAATTTAAATCAAAATTAACTCAAATAATCACTTATTAAGTGATATGTCTTAATATCTGGCATTTTGTCATTTATTCTTCAGAATCATCACCGGATAGGACACAGATATCACTTCCAGTGTCTTCATCGCTGTCTTCCTCCTTATCTCTATAACTGAAGAACTTGTATTCATTGCCTTTAGTTTTGACCAAATCTATGAACTCTTTCTCATTGATAATAGTCTTCTGCAAATCTATCGCTGATTTGATCCAAGCGTTTGAAACCTTGTTTCCAATAACCAAATACTGTGACTTCTTGGCCAAAGTCTTGTAAACAGTTCCACCGCAGGTCTCAATCATTTCGATGATATCTTCAGAAGTGAGACAATCAAGAGTTCCACTTATGGTAAAACTCATTCCAATAAGAGATCCCTCGACAACGTCTGGTGATGACCGCCATCTGAACGTCGATAGAGTTCTTTGTAATGGTTTGTGTTCTACTGTTTTGGATGAACCCGATTCTGATGGGAATAGTTTGACCCTCCGTTTGGGGGCCGCAGCCATTCGGCACGACTTTCGGGCTTTTGGCCCAACAGACGGCTCTTTCACTTCAGACTTATCGCATGAATAGAGAGAAATGTCCTTAAAATGAGAGATAATAATAATTATTTGGATTATAACTCATGAGTTGAAACTCAATTAAACTCAAATCTGGACTACATTTCAATTTGGTGTAAAACTCATCCATCAAATTACAAATTCAATTGAAAATAAGATAAAAATTATTACCATTTTTGGAATCCTGTGATAAATACTGTGATTAGAAACGATTCTTAATTTATTGGAAGCGATTCAAACAAATGTCTCAAAATTTTTGACCAAAAAGACTATTGAATAACAAAAAGCAGTGAAAAACAGTTTTGAACTCAAAAAACAATGAATTGAATTGATTTGTGATAAATGTTTCGTTGATTTTGAACTATGCCTTCAACATTGAACCACATTAATCTTGGTAGTTGACAATTATTCACCATGCTTGTCTGACTACAACTCAACATCTCAACTAAAAGGTCAGACAGTATTTTGATTCTTGCTAATAATGACCAAGGCGCAAAATTCAATTTCCTTTCAAAATTGTTTTAATGAAATTCATTGAGTTTTTTGGTGAAGGCTTTCCCCAAAAAACTGATTCATAGGTTTCCCATTAAAATCAGTATTTTGTGACTGAAATTCAAGTGTGAAATGAGATCCAGTGCTCAGAAGACGAGTGAAAAATGATTGAAAATAAAAAGATTGTCAGAAATGATAGGAAAAGAAAAGGCGTTTTAAACGATAACTCAATCCATTATTTATCTCTAATAGTATTTGATTTCTATTTCCGATAAAATATATTTTTCCGAAAAAAAAACTTTTCCTTTCACTCGATTTTCGTGATTAAATCAGAGGAAAGAAAAGGAACTGACATTCAATTGAATTATTCAATCCATTCATAGATTTTCTATACAAATAACTGAACTTTGAATCAGTTTTTTTTTCTTCCAATTAATCTTGGTTTAGAGATTTTACCTTGCTCCAATTGGCTAGATTAATTGACTCATATGATAAACTGATATGTCAATAGGAAGAAACTTATTGATGAATATCCAGCAGAAAAAATGCCTTACATTTCATTTGTTATGAAATAAAATACTATTAATAACTCAATACTTAGTGTTTATACCAATTCTTGTCTGTTATGTAAAATAATTTGTTAGCCGTTGAACACAACTGTTATTAATCTAAAGGGAAATACAGTTCTCTCCTCTCGTTTATTAACAGTTACCCGAAAATGATGTGAATGTTGTCCGACATCGACAACAACTAAATTAATCATTGGTTGCGACCGTTTGTCAGCGGAAAAAAAACTTTGATATAATTTGATTGGGAGTCCACTCTTATTCGCTGATTCAATGATCAATCATTTGATCGAATTATAGATTTTAATCAATCAAATCAATGGAGAGTTTCTAAAATATTGCCTAAAAATAGTTTTTGTTGCCAAACAAATCAATGATACAGAAAAGGGTTAATTCAATTTTGAACCTTTTTCATTTGTTAATAGGTTGTTGAACTTGGATATTTTCTTTTAAAAATATAGAATCAATTGAAATAAACCTTGCTTATTTTATGGAATCTGATCAGAGCTATTATAGTTGATAATTAGTTTTAAAATGAATCGTCTTTTAGTTTTTGATTTCAAATATCTTTAATAATTTGTATATTTTTGAATCACTTCCACTGAATTGATCACAGAATGGAAGGTATGGCTTAACGATAATCTTATTTACCGAAAAATAGCTATCGGTTACGACTCTAATATTTTTTTATTCTAATGAATTACAAAATTATAAAAATATATTCATTTTATTTCAATTTTTGATTTCTTATGGGAAATGAATGCAATATATGATTGATAAAAGACTGAAAGGCATTCACAGAAACTTTCTCACTTAAAAAGTATACTAATATTTATAACTTTCAAATTATATTGAATTTTTGAGTTATGAACTATTTTCCCAAAAAATATCCTTAAAATCAATATTATGTGATACTTCTAAACACAAAATCTAGGTCAGTTTCTGTTCAGTATAAATACTTATCTCTTTAAACAATCCTTTCAAATAGAAGTTCCAATACATCTATCCAAGATAAAACAAGCAAGGAATAACAAAGTAATTTCAATTTAAGTCAAACCCATTTAAGGTGTAATACAAGGCATTACTTTTAGTTTTGAGATATATTTCAAATCTTTTTTTTTCGTATTTTTAGGCAAAAAAGTATACTTTCATTAAAAATCAATTTATTCAGACATAGATTTGTGTGAATTTCATTACTGGAGAAACGCATTTAATTTAACTAGATGCAATTTGTTTGATAGATATTTGTTATTAATGGTGTAATTTGAGGCAAGAAATGTATGATTCCTCTCAAAATGTATTTAATGTAAGGGTTTTTGCAGAAAAAATACCCATTTTTTGGGTGAAATTATTCATTTCTCAACTAATGGCCGATTGGGACAAATGAAGATATGTTTGAGACAATCGTCGTATAAATCATTGGAACTGATCTTCAATTGCGACCATTAATTGAATTCAATTTTTCTGATTAACATTAGACTCGACTCAAGAATATTAAACCAATTCTTTGGAAAATTGATGTCTTCAGTGAAGTTAAGGATTGGGTTCAATATATTGGGTTACACTGAGTTTCAATGACCCGGTTCTCTGACTCTATGTGCGAGTAAAGAGTAATCTCTTAGCTGTTCAGCGCTGGTAGTGTTGGCCCCAATGTGATCGACATTTGTGCAGATCATTTGAGGTCCAAATATTTGATTGTATTGGCTGTGCCTTCGCTAATGACCTCATGAATCCAAACAACAGAATAGACTCATTTAAATAGCTTAACACAAACATTAATACAAGTGGCGGACCCTTTCCCTCCACTATTCTTAACAGAATTTAACAATTATTACATTGACTTCAAAACAAAACTATGAATTAATTGAATGTATTTTTTATTCTAATGATTGCTATTTATCTCTGACTCGAAGAATAATCTTAAAAAAAATTTCGCTTTTCTTTCAATTAATTGTGAGATTCATTGCATTTTTATATTGAATTATTTGTCGGCTATTCCTATGTTTTTAGTTCAAAGCCATCCGTCACTTGTCGTATATATACTTCTTATTGATTTTACTCTCAATCCGTAGCCATGAATAGGAAAGAGAGTGAAAACTATGATTTATTTGATACTAATTAACCCTCACATATACATGTTATACATGTATAAAGTCTCTGAAATGTATATATAATATATGCCATGACTTTAATGAATGTCTGTTTTATCAGAAGAGTCTTAAAAGTTAGAGCTTTCACTACTGAATACTATATTGAATAATAGTTTTGAGCTCTGGGAGGGTCTGTGTGTGTGTGTGTGTGTGTGTGTGTGTGTGTGTGTGTGTGTGTGTGTGTGCAGGTCTT
>JAQIXV010000369.1:0-42544 GCA_034700625.1 Tectocepheus velatus | reverse complement strand
TTCTGTGCCTTCAATTGAATCTGATTCGACCATTTAGTACTATCGACAACAATACCATCGGTGGTAAACAGCAGTTCCAATCGATAATAAGTTCTTAGAAACAGTTTTCGATTCTTTTGATTGAATCTGTTTTCGAGTTTTACTATAATTTGATTCAATTGTTTGAAAATATTTTTCTCAAATCATTTCAATTGTTTGCTAAAAATATTTCGTTGAAATTAATTTCTAATCAAAATATATTTAAAACAATTAAAATACAAATCCATTCAAACATTGCATTTAATCTTTGTGTTCAGAATCACATCAATACTAATCGGATAACATTTTTCTCGAGAATGATCAAGCTTATTTCATCCTTCAAAATAGTGTATTTTTTCAAAACTTGCAATAAATTAATTAATAAATTTAAAAAAAGTTTTATTTAATAAGAATTTCTATTTACAAAACATTCAAATGAATAGTAATTTTCAATAAAACAAATTAGATTCACATTAAAGTCAATTATTTAGGAAATTATTTTTAGATATATATTCGATAATTAGGTTTAAATTTGAAGAGAAATCAATATTAAAGTAAAATAAATCCATTTTCAGAGTTAACTTGTATTCAGAAAAATGTTTTAACAAAAAAAAACTCAAATCAATTGATTGATTGAAAGAATAGCTTTTTTCTGAACAAAACTTATTTAACAAATCAATTGAAATCATAAATTGGTTTTCGGTTTTCATTAAAAATGAGTTATAAAAGAGTTTTTTGATTATTATTTTTAAATAGAAAGTCAATAGAAAAACAAATAATAGATAAAAATAGCGTTGCGTCTGACAAAAAATGAACATGGACAGTTTTTATAATTATTAATAATTATTATTATTATTACTCCCACTCCCCGACAACAAAGCCGGGAGAGGCGGCACTCCTTGGGCTAAACATTTGATGCATTTGGACGGAACTCATTTGATTAGGTTTTAAATTAAATGGATATCTATTTGAGGAGTATTTGCGATGAATGCCATAAATATCGTTATTATCGCCGCGAATGCTATTAGTATTACTACCGCTTATATAACCACTACTTATGCTATTAGTTCCGTTCATTTTCGAGAGGAAACTATCGGACTCCGAGTGAGTCAACTCGTAGTGACCCCCAATACGGTTGATCGTCGACTTCTGTAGGAGTCCTCTACTGCTGGCCTTCTTCAGTATCGGCGGATCTGTTTTGCTTGTGATGGCAGTCGGTTGTGACGATTGGCCGACTGTCAAACGCTTCACAAAATTAGGTACTCGAGCGCTAAAACCACAATAATATGGGTCTTCTGTTTATAGAAATAAATAATGGATTAGTTTTTTGTTTATTTGTTTTGCTTCAGAAATAAGGAATTCACTAAAAATAATGACTACTTTTCAAATGACTTTTTCGGGTAAACATTGACCACATTTACCGAAAAAAAGTGATTACTATCCCTATTCGTGTGTGAAATCCGTGTCATCTCTTATATGTTTCCACTAATTATTCAGTCAATAAATCTGATGATTGATTATAATGTCTTTATTTGAAAACTGAGATTCATTTCATTGTATAGTTTTGTGGTTTTGTTTTTGTTTTATTATTTTTAAGGTTTTTGTGATTTTTTGGTCGATTTTCAAACAATTTCTAAGTTTTATGAAAAATATATCGAAATAATTGATTTCACACAATAGGAAAGGTAGTGATTAAGGGTTGGGATGGTTTCTAAGCCAATGGACAGTTTAATTACCAAATTTTCTGCTATTGATATCACTTTTTGTCTTCTGCTGTTCCTCTGAGAGCTCGTTCTCGGTGTCGACCTCATAGTCAGGTTTGGGTAAATTAATGGGAGGTTTTTTGCCCAACACGTCTCTGGGGGGCAGTCGTGGCGGTCGACTCTTGTCTGATATCTTCCTCTCGGGTTTCCCTCCACTAGAGTTGGATGGCATTGAGTACGGGTCCTCTTCAGGAAAACTTTTCGAGCGCTCATACATTGCGTACAAATTGTTGGGCCGTCTTATGTCGACTGTGAAGTGGAGTAATAGAAAAATGTTTTTAAATATTTAATTATATTTTTCTTTTCTTTAAGTCAAGTCTTGAATACAATAATTCCTGATTTGTTTGAAAAATGACTTTCACTCAAAAAATATATTGAATTACAAATAAGTTATAAATAAGTCAAAAGTCATGAGGAAGTGATTGCAGACCAATATTAAGACATTATTATAATCTCTATTTAAGTATAGGTTTTGCCAATTGAGGCGAAAAGATGTTCCACTCATTGAATGACTCAAATATTTTTTTTATGTGAAAAAATTTCTGATAAAAATTTATTTTTAATAATATATATTTGACTTTCGATTCCTAGATATCATTATTATGTGTTTTGAAGGGAATGGTAGGTATTTCCGAAGTATTTCTAAATGATCTGAACTAATGGTTGACATAACAGACAGAGGTGTCGATAGTCTGCAGATAATAGAGACATAAGTTATTCATTGGTTTTAATAAAAGAGAAGAAAATAAATATTTTTGTTATAAATATTTGGCATTAATTCATGAGAAGGGAAGACAATAAAGTAATAAAACAAAATGTTTGGGAAAATAAAATGAAAAATAAAATAAATTTGAGTTAATTTTCTATTCAATAAAATTCAATTCCTGTCAAACACTAGTAATCAGTGAATCATTTGAATTGATTAATGAATTTATGAGAAAATGATTAAATATTGGGAAAAAAAATTTTCAAATAGTTTTTTCCTAACTCTTCCTCAAAAAACAATTATTTTTTGAGGAAATTATCATTTTTTCCCATAAATCAAGAGATAATTATTATGATAATCGATTGGTTTTGAATAAGCTAGGTGAGTGAGCATTCATACTTGGCGGCAGTTTCGACTTGAGCATATCCAGCGCCACGATATTTATGATCATGACCCAAACTGGAAGGTCCAGGATATCTGTGGCGTCCCTAACGAATGCGATACTACTGATGCACTGGTCCTCTAATTTTCGACGATCCGGGTAAGCGTTTTTCAATTCTCGGTAAACGTTTTGCTGGAATTTCTTCATATCAAACAATTTGACAGATTTTTGCAATTCTAGTAAACCGTTTGCTTTTATTATTTCATTTGAGACACTACTCATCCCTTCCGTGTCGTTGAGCCAACCCTTGACGTAGACATTACTTTTGCTGCACCTCTTGATCAGGACATTTCCATCTTGGTCCATTTTCACTTTGACCCCTAACCCTATTTGGCGTTTGATGTCCTCAGTCTTTGGATCTCTCATCGGGTTATCGAAACCGTTGAGTCCAATGCGAAAGCCGTCAAAGCCGTTGTCGCAGCCATTAATGGTAAGAATGGGTGCTCTGGCGTAGGCTTTGGCCACTCGTCTGTTCCGTTCCATACAAATAATTTTTGCCCAAATTTCGTCATCGATTTGATCCCATTTGAGAAGAACTTCTTGGATGTGATTCTATTCGTTAAACAAATAGTTCTTTGATTAGTGTTTGCGATAAGACTTGAAAATCAAAACTATTTTTAATACGAAAACTATTGATCCGTAAATTATTTTCGACAAAAAGTAACCCAAAAATCGTTTTTTGTTTACGAATTGACAGTAAAATTGTAGAAATTTTTGTAAAAAATTACTTTTTATCTGATTTTCATATCAGAAATCCATAAATCAAATTAAAATTTTGATGAAAAAGTTGGGAATTATTTTAAAAATTGACATAAAAAGTGGAGTCATTTATAATGTTGGCTAGATCAAATTTCTAGATAAAGCTTATATTTTTCTGAATCCAGGTTAACATTAATGATATTTTTGTGAAAACGACTCAATTTGTTTGAAAAAGTGCTATAATTAGTCAAAAAACTGAACTCATATGAAGTCAAAAGAATTATTAGTTTTCGCAGATATTTATTGCTTTAAAAACACATAAAGTGTTGAAATCAATTGGGAATAGCCTTTAATCTTCACTTTATGTGCTCTGCCTTCCGATGATATGATTTTTGGCTTTTTTTAATCATAAATTATTTTTTTGATTAGAGTCTAAGAAAAAGTAATAAAAATCTTTTCGATTATTATCTAAAGATTTAATAAAAAAGAAATATTTAAGAAAACAATTTGATAGTCAATTATAGAAGCAATGTTAAGGTCAGTTTGAAACGAATTGATTTTAATTTGAATGCAAATGTTTTTCGTGTATTTTAAATCAAGTTATGGATAATCCCTTGAAATTATGGGAAGCCTTGTCCCAAATATTTTTGTTTTTTTTGAGCCCCACTCTTGGTATCCCGTGTTTTCAAAAATAACCGATCATTTAATTGTATATACACTACATGTTATCAAATTATTGAGAAGTAAATTATTAAATATATTAAGAATTATATTAATTAATGGTTTTTATAGTTTGACTGATAGTAAGGCTTTGAATATGATTTTCATATTTTTTTTCAATTAATCATTTGGTTGTTTGAAATTAGAGTTCAGTTTTTTGAATAATTTTTAACTTTGATTTTGACATCAAATCTGAGGCAATATTTTTGTTTTAGGTTTTAATCGGTTTAAACAAAAGTCAATTTATTTGATCGAAAAGAGATTTGATTTTGCAATAAGTCTTACAGTGTTTTAGACGACACAAAACACGATTCACTTCAAGACTTCTTGATTTTAATACAAAGCCATAAATGTTTTTATGAATACTTGAAATCATATGATATTTGGGTCACTAAAGCATTACATATAATAATAATAATAATAAATAAGAAGAAGAGCACACAATTCGCATCGACTTATAACTCAGAATAAATATTTTTTTTTAATATTTGAATTTCAAATGAATTTTTCCAAAAATATTGTTCAAATCAATTAAGAAAAAGGATCTATACTTAAAATGATTTCATAAACAGTTTAGATTCCGGGTCGGCTCAGGAAAAAAAGATTAAATAACAGTTTAAATAGGATTTTCATCTTTTTCTATAATATTCTGAATAAATTCACTGAATTTTATATTGAATTTAATCGAAATCCGATCGAAAGTTTCATAAATAATTAAAATCGAAGTAAAGATTATTTCAATGAAAAATATATATCGTTTAATCAAATGTGTTATCCATTTAAGAAATATGTGTCAAAAATGGGACAAAACTTTAAGCGAATGAATAATTTATAGTAAATCGCTTGAAAAATACTTTAAAAGGTGTTTTCAAAAATATTTATGAATAAATATAATATTTAAAATCAAAAGTAATCATAAAATCAAATAATACTTTCTATTGATATATAATAACTATAATTCTAACTATTCTTTAGCGGAATATATGTATTCAAAGAGTCAGTCATTCGTATCATTAAAACAAATGCTTAAACATTGAATGAAAAGAGAAATGAAGTAAAATATGAATTTAATGGTTATTCCCATTGAAAATAATTGTTACAAATAACTATATTTCAAGAATTTTTTGAGCATTTGATGTCAAAGTTTCAGTCAAACTGATGGCCAATCCCTTAAAAATGTATTTCACTTTTGAGTAAAGGAGAGCATAAAAAAATTGAAATCAAAATTAAATTTTCATTTCTCTGTAATAAGGAGTTCGAGAAAAATAATTTTTATCAAAACAATTGAAAAACCAAAATAAGTTTTGCCATCAAAAAGTGTTTTTATTGATACAAACTCTTGATTTTGATGACAATTGTCTCACAATTTGATTGTTTTTAATTGGAATTCGAGATCAAGTTTAGGCGACTTTGAATAATAAACACCGAAACAAAATGTTGTGAAATATAGCCTTTCTTTTTAGATTAGATGAATTCAAAATTAGATTTGAATTTTTGCTTTTCATTGTTTTTTGTCACACAAGAGTTGCTATTATGCGAGCAAGGTAGTGGCCAGGAGAAAGCCCTTTTCAATGGGAAAATTCTACCTTGGTAACGCTGCTATTAAACTGCAATCAAAGTGTTTTTTTTTCTTTCTTAACAACAAATACTGAAACTTTAATTTGTCGACAATTAGAGAAAACCCATTTCTCGGCTGAGTTTGTGTTTAATTTAAAGACACAGTTATTTCACTTCTGAGACGAATAAGTTGTGAAACACTCGAGACATGACTTTTTTCGTTTCCATTGTTTCCTGTATTCAAAACAATTAAAGTCCTTTTTCTCTAAAAAATTATGTAATATTTTTCGCTGGAATTTATATTTTTTGACTTAAATTATGCATTAAATTAATATATTATTCAATTTGTTTGAGTTATTATAGAATCAAATTCAGGAATATTTGCATAATTTCTGAGTTTAAAAGCATTTTAAATAAGAGATTTTTTTGTGGGTTTCCTCTGTTTTTGCCATAAGTTTTGTTCAGTTAATTAAATTGATTTAAAAGGCGTTAAAAACAAATTAAACAAAGTTTTGGATTTAGAAAAATATAAACTCTTTTCCATTGAAATACAAATTATTTTTATTATTTAGTAAACACTTAATAATAATTTTTGATAATAAACTGTATTTTTTATTTTCAGTTCACAATAAAGAGGAGCAAAAAGTTTTTGTTCTCACGTTTTTCAAGTTTAAGACCCAAAACACACTTTTTTTAAGATTAAAATAAAATTTTTATGAACTCTTGAAAAATTGTTTAACAAGTTATTAATCGATTGAATCATAAATTATTGGCGAAAAAAATTCATTTCTTAAGATAAGATTCAACACCTCTTTCTGTCATACGATTGATGGGAATTCCTGTCAATCAATTTCTGATTGTATTTTAAGCCATAAAACGGATACAAAAAATTTCTGCCAATAATTAAATTGCAATAAAAAAAATGTGTTTTAAAACAATGTAATAATGATTTTGAAAGTATGTACTGAAAACATGATTATAAGAGATTAGATAGTTATCTCAACTCTTAATCATATTTTTTTCACCACTTTTATGAAAATTGTTTCACACTTTAGGTTTTGAGACAAAAAATATCATTAAACGAAAGGTAGGATTAAAATGAGTGAAGAGAAAAAAAAACTCCGGAAGAAATGCGAGCCTCAGAAGTAATAAACTTATTATAAAACACTCTCTTTCCCTCTCTTTCCCTCTCTTTATGTGTCTTCATAAGTGACACAAATATTTTTACTAACAGTTATTTTGTATGAAAAGCGAATCTGTTGTTACCCTTACAGCTGAGGTATATCCAAAACTTAATGACAGTCTGTTTACGGTTTTCAATAAAACAAAAGTATCGCCCCTTTTGTCTTAGATTTAGTGAGTTTTGAAACACAAACTCTCTTTTGATTTGAATTTTATTGCATTTCATTTCATAATTATATTTTCAATTCAAAGAATTGACTGAAAACCAAACCTAAAGACATATTATATAACGAGAAATGCTGTGTTTGAGAACCAGAAGTAATTTTGAGATTTTTGGTTATATTTCCCACACTTTTATTCATAAAAGACAATTGATAGCTAGGTAATTTATTGTTTCGATAAAGTAACGATTTGTTAGATCTATATTTGAGTGGAAACCCATTTTTTTGTAGCAAATTATGGCTTAGTTTTCAACTCGTGATAAACGAAAAGAAAATAATAATTTGAGACAAAAATTAAATCTCAAGAATAGTTTTCAACTGTTTTTCTCCGAAACCTTTCAATTTGTTTACATTTATAGAAATTTTTTTCGTCTGTAAATAGTAAACCATTGGCACAACCTGTGATGTCAGTCATATTTAAATACCGGCTCTCTTTCAATAACCAGTAGTTCGCGCAGTGATTGCAATCGATACCAATTCTCCCCAAATTGTCGGTCAGTAGGACTCTATTGAGATCGTGTGCGTCAAAGAAGGGTCGGAATATTTTTTCGTCCAAATATGTTATGTTTTCATTGAGTTTCAGGTTTAAAATTGTTGGCCTTTTTATGTTTGATAGAGAGCCCAGAGCAAAGCCTGTGCTGTTCAGGGCCTCCATTCCCGTCATATGAATCTTAAGTGTTTTATTGGAGGACCGGCTGAACGAAAATGTATTTTCAGGGATATAGCCGATGGTGTTGTGGTCTAAGTCCAGTTCCTCCAAATTGTTTAACTCATAGAAAGCGTAGTCACCTATCCTTCTGACACCCACTGCCGGAAAGCCGAGGAAGTGGATCGACTCCTGCGCTTCAATGTCTTCTCTGAAGGCATGCGACGGTATTTCCGTGATATTCAAGTGTTGGCACAGAATTACTTCAATTTTGGTTAAGGTATTCAAGGCGTGGAACAGCTCTCTATTTTCAATGGGTGTGTACTCTATGTTCACTCTTTTGGTCACTTGAGTGGTCTGTCCAAAGGCATGGCTGTCGATGCGTGTCAGGTGTCTGTTCCAGAAGAAGCCGATGTAATCAAATGTAATGTTGAAGAAAGTGTTGTCTTCTATTTGAGTGACACTCGAGTTATCCAAAAGAAAGCTCTTGAAGTGTCGGCCACTCCCTCCGAGTTTGTCATTGAATTGTCTCATAATTTGTTTGAGATTATTAGCTTCCGGTCCGTAACATGAGATCTCTCCGTCAGTACAAACGCACGGGTCGTGTACTTCCGGGTGGAGACAATTGGATCGGACGTAACCGAACCAAATGAAAACCAATACATAAATTGTTTCTATAATTTATTCGGAATTTCCATTAAAATAAAATAAATGAAAATTATTTTAAACGTTTCTATAGTTTGCATACAAATCGTGAGCTAAATAGTGATTCTCTTCGATAAATATTAAACAAAACCTATTTTCGTATATTTAATTGGACAGGTATGCCATGCAATCAAGTGGTCGGTCCGCTCACTTAAATCGGGACTTTCTTTTTGACTTATAGACCGGTTCTGAAGAGGACTTTATTTTATCGAATAGTTCTTAAGATAATAGGAATTAATCCATTCATTCAAAGGCTCTAATCCTTAACTTTTGTAACATAACTCATGTCTTATATAAGACATGAATTTTTTTTAACACTATTTTGAGTTCATTACACTTCTGGTCGAAAAACAAATCAACAAATCATTTGATTTTTATTTTATTTAAAATTGTTTTTTAAAATTGGTTTTTATTGAACTCCTGCCCCCTCTTCAGCAATCTCTATGACTATTTTGAAAAACGACTTAACTTGCCAATTATTTTAATTATGTTTAATGGTCTTGCTCAAAATTACAACAAATTCATTTAATTCTCTAAAATTATCGATTAAGTGAATGAAAGTGTGAGCCCTCCCTATTCCCTACATTTGTTGAGCAGCCCTTCCTTTACTATCGAAGTCCTATTCAGTATAACCGGTCGGACAGTTATACACCCGATTTCAATGAGCGGATCGATAGTCGAGTCAAAGGAAATCATGAAATGTTATGTTTCTGTCTCTCAAGGGATTGGATTTTTGAGGAAAAATATTAAGTGATTTCAAGAAAATAAAGTTTAAGACACAGAAAAACAGAGGTTTTTAATACTGGAAAAGATTGGAACAAGTATTTTAATCTAGGTCAACATTTAATGTTACAGTTTTACGCGTTTTAAAGACTTACTCGAAACAAACGATAGGAACATTTTTTTGAATGATTTTTGTTTTAATTGTGAATCAAAAGCGAAAAAAACTTTGATTTTCTGTCTATTGACTGAAAAAAAATTTGACACAAAAATAAATTAAAACCCTTTTTGGTGTCGACTGTCGACTGAGTGACCATTTGTTGTGACCACAAGTTCTGGAGTGATATGAAAATGCAAATGAATGGAAAAATTGGTGGAAATATTTCCATATTTATTAACTGATTGTAGGGTCAGAGCACACAGAATAAGCGTTAATTTAAAAGACATACGAGTTTTTGTTGGATGTTGACCTCAATACAAATCAAAAGGCAAATAATGGATAAAAATCAACGGACGGGAAACCCATCTCAAAAGTAATCAACCCGTGATCAGTGATCGCTCTAAACAGGTCTAGAGGACACCTGTTCGCTGGTCGGACCACTCAGTTATGCATCAGAAAGGGTTCAAAAATTAGATGAAAAAACAATGGATTACTAATAATGAACTTTTTTTGTTGTTGTCATTGAGTTTTAGTTTATTGTTTTGTTACACTTTTTTTCGGTATAAATTGTGTTTCAATTGTTTTTTGAAGCCTTTAAACGATTGTAAAATTGATAGCTTTTCGTAAATACTTTTAAATATCTTTGAAATTATCGGAAAATTTTTTTTTGCAAAAACTTTTGTCGAAATATCTTTTAATGAATTCGGAGTTAATTTGGATTTGGCTCTCATTAGAGGCTGACTTCAGAATCAATTTGTTTGATAGTTTGAGGGCTTATTATAACATATTTTTTTCATTAGTAGAAAATGGTTTCGAAAAAAATGTGTTTATTTCAGTTTCAAGTCAATTAGCTATCGTATCATGCACAAATATTAAGCTTTATTAAATTGGATGTGGAAAAAATGAAATTGATTTCAAAGATAAAATCTTTTTAAAGCAATTTTGATTGCACTCGGAATTGAGTTTTTCTCACAATATTTAATTGTATTAAAACCGAAGCCCAGCCTATGGCTGACCACCTCTAATGACAGGCACACAATAAGTGTATTAAATTCAAACAATAAATAACTTTTTTTTGAAAGTATTTGAGTCTTATTTAATGTTTTGCTCACATTTTGTATGAGTTTTTTTCAATGGGTTTTAAAAATAGCCCAAAAATTTCTGGGAATCGGAATCAAAATAATTGAAAGCAAATAATAAAACTTTGATCTAATCATAGAATTTATCTACAATTTTGGTGAATATATAAAATGCGATTAAATAGAAATGTAAATATACCTTGATTCAAAAGATACGCTGCCTTTATAAATTATCATGTTTACAAATTGCAAATTACAATGGCTTTTATTCGGGATTAATCATTTCAATTAGGATTTTTATTGAATGTTCCAGTTTAGTTTTATTATGTTTTATAGTTGTTGGTAGGGCTGCAAAAATGTTTTACTTCAATTGCCTAATCATTAGGAGTTTTCACCATTTTATCCGAAACACTGATTAATTAATGGCTGATTCTAATCAGGAATCGAAACCTCTTTTTCCAGGGATTGAACTCAATTTCGGTGGAAAAAAATTATTACTTTTTTTTACTCTTATTTACAATTAGATAACAAAACCGTATTTAGAAAATACGGAGTATTACTGACAGAGTGTTTTGCATTTGGATTCGCACTTCTGTTTCAACTCCTGTTTTGCTTTTCAATTGCATTTGATTTGGTTTTTAAACTTTTAAACTCTTTTTAAACATTTGCTTAAATACTGTTTAAAATTAATATTTGAATAAAAAATTATATTTTTAATGCGAATATCAAACAAAATCTGACACTAATTCAAAAAATCATTTTTCAGTTTTCGTTTTCACTCGATTTCGAGTTTATTTTTCTCCGAAAAAAATTTAGATTTAATTTATCAGAAAAAAAGAGAATAAATTTTTTCTTGGATTAAAATAAATGACACAAAAATTAGTTATCCAATGGAGAGCTGAGCCGCAAACTCATTTGAGGACAGCACCTGAAAACTATCTAATAATTCTAGTTAAGATGTTTTTAAAACTAAAATTAGAACCTTTCACAATTTTTTCAACTAAATTAAGTTAGTAACTTGTTTGAGTAAGGCATTGATTCAATGACATAGGCAGACAGCCTGTCCTCAACATTTGCACAGAATTTATGGCTCAATTGTGTATCTCCGCTAAAGTTCTAGGAACAATCTAAAACAGGGAATCCCAAAGATGACCCCTTCCCAGAAGAATTGATTGAATTAAAGTGTTAGGGAATTCCCATCTAATCCGGTCCTCTGGGGACGAGAGCTAATGAATTCGACGACCTGTGCTCAAATACCTGCCGTACGGTTGGAAAAAAATCTTAATTATGTCATATTTTAAACAACAAAACCAATTATCCGAAGATATGAAAACCAAAATTAAATGAGCGATAAATGTCTTTAAATGTATGTCTCTTTGCATACGAAACCCATTAGAAAGGGTTGAATGAGTGCTCCAAACATGAATAGTAACGAAAATACTTATTTTGAAAAATTTATTTTTTGAATTGAAATTCTGTTTTAAAACTCAAAACTTATTTTATTTCGTAACAAAAACTAAGAGAAAGGCTTAGAATTATGTTTTTAAATAACTTAAAGCTATTCTCAAAATATTTTTGAATTTTTAATTTTTTCAAAAATCAAATGTTTAGTCAAAAAAGTGTTTCAATAGATTTGGTGCTGATTTCCCAGAAAAAAAAATAATATTCCTTAAGGCGTTGTTAAATGACTCCACCCTTGAGTTTACGTTTATGTTTGGATACCTGTCCTTCTAATGCCTTTAGAAAATAATATAATTCACTTTCGATGTGAATAATAATTTTGATTGTTTTGGTTTCAAAACTTGTCTTTTCCCCACTTAACCCATACCTCAGTTTTATTATGAGAATAAAGTTTTCATTTCTTTATTCATTTGATTTCAATTTTTATGCTCTCCTCTAATCATACGATAAAATAATACATTTTTTAGGGATCGGCCATCAGTTTGACTGAAACCTTGACATCAAATGTCCAGAGAAGCCCAGAATACGTAAATTTTAACAAATTTTTAATGGGTTAACAATTTTTTACATCACTTCTATTCTCATTCAAAGTTCAAGTAATTGTTAAAATGATACCATAAGCTTGATAAAGGCTGATCAAGTAGGTTTTCCCCAAAAACACATCTTGGGATCAATGAAATTACATAAAACCCGTAGAAGTGGAGTCATAGGTCACCTCAACTTCCTTTAGGAAATTTTGAGCGATTAAATCTGAAAATCGTTGGTAGGTCATTCGCATTTTTTTGTCGAGGAAACTTTTTAATATTAAATTTTAAAAACAAAATAAACTAGATCAAAAGATGACACCGTGACTCTTCTCTTGACCACCTGGAAATTTTATTTTATTTGCACCTGGAACACCTCTTGGAATTCGCTTGCTTTGCCAGATGTGAATGATATTACCAATTCATTGTATCATTGGTGCTAAGGATTGAAACTTTGATAGTCATGTGACACATATCTCAAGAGGTGTTACAGTTATTGGAGAGACCAATGAAAGTACTTAATAACTGTTTTTATCGATTCTATCATTAATTTTCATTAAAATATTTGCCATAAATAGCATTAAAAGCAATATTTAAGAAAAAATAAAATGTTGTTTGGATTACAAACCTTATAGAGTTTGTCGCGATTGAACCAAATATCCTCTTCTTCTTCGTATGGATTGTAATCGTCGTTAACATTGAGCGCATCTCTACTTCGAGACAATATTCTTCTTCGGCTAATCATCTCTGAAGATATGATTGAAGACGAAGAAGACGTCGAGGAATTCGGAGCACAACTATAATTAATTAATAATAAAAACTGATTTTAATTACAAAACAATTTGAGTGAAACAAACGGTATATTAGAGGCATAACAGTTACAAAACAAGTATAGAGAGAGAGACAGAGAGACACGTCTTAACTTGTTTGAGGCCAAAACTAACTAACTTTTTGGTTCAATAACTTTTTTCTCTCTCTCAAACTTTTTTCTGGGAGACTCACTTCCAGATTCAAGAGAGTCTGCGTCGGGTTAACGTATGGCTTAGCTTTAGATCCAACAAGTCTTTAGCCAACAGGTCTCTCTCTCTCTCTCTCTCTCTCTCCCAACTCTCGAAAAAAGTGTAACATGTTTTCATTGAGTCGTTTTTAATTAGGTTATTCATAACATAACTGACACTGGACAGTTATCGTGTGGTTCATTATTCATATCAGTGTCAGTGAAATTGTGATTCATATTCACGTAGTCTTTAGTTTCGAGTATTGTTTTCATGGATTTCAATGGAAGTCAATGAAATTGAAATCTAAACAAAAGGTTTTTTTTCTCTTCAGAAGAAAATTTCAACTATTCTTTCGTGAAGTCAATACTTATTTTTACAGTTAATTGACTTTTTTCACTCTCTATTGTATCGATCAGATCAATGACAGACTCATATAATTCAATATAATTTGAGTTTAGGTTTAGGTTAGGTTTGGCTCAATTCCTATAATTTTTGTGATACCAATAGGAGTGCACACCCTTTCGCTAGCGATTCAATTTCATTTGGCTTTGAATTTGTAATCCATTTGGAGGTTATGCCAAATGTTTCAAAGAGATAGTGGGATAAATGACCAATGTTAATGACCAAGTTAGTCTGATTCCTAAAACGAGTTACGAATTGCTATATTTTTTTCGACTATTAATCAGAAGATTTTCAATGCGACAGAGTTTTGAGCAAGCAAACTTTTTTAATCTCATTAATAATTCTGAAGGCTTTTTCATTGGTTGTATTGCCTCGGGTTATGATTGCCAGACTTGAAACACTTAGATTTTATCTTGCTACTTATGAAATGTGAGCTGAAAAGCTTATTTATCGAGTATGTTGTGCAAGAATAAAAACAAAATTAGTCCCATTTAAACGATTTATGGCAAAAACTTATCGCTATTTTTGAATGTCTGTCAAACGTCTTGGTCTTCACCACAAAACTATTTCTAACATTTGATTACGTATTCCGAGAGAGACGTTCATATCGTTTAGTTTTGTGTTGAGGTCTCTCCAAAAGCTAACTGTCCCTAACTCTGGTGACCTTAATTGGTTTAATATAAAATTATTTGAAATTTTATAGACGTTTCAGTACTGTGTTTATCGTTAGGTATATCACGAAATATAAATATTAATAAATCAAATGATGTTTCCTCTCTTTAAAACCAATGCTGACATAAGCCAAACATCAATCCTTTAAAATCGTTATTTATTTGAATAATTAATCAATTTATTTAATAAACCATTAGTTAGTATCCAATTATGTTTCACTATTGACACGAAATTTGCAAAAAATTTTATGAAATTTAAGTTATTTTACGAATCGCTTCCTATTTATTAATCATTGAATTAAATGAAACAATTGTTTGGGAATAAGGAGTGAATCAGATATCAAAGTAATTATGAGTTCAAACAATTTTTTCTTATTTCACAAAAAATAAGACAAAACTTTTGTTCATTAATAATAAAAATGTTTCAAAAATGTTGACAAAACGATTGGCTTTAGGATTAGCAAGGTAATTCGCCATGCTTTTCAGTGTAAATGTATATAATGTTTGAGCTTGATTGTCTTAAGAAAGTTTCCAAGTTTGAGAAAAAAATATTCTAATGAGTTATTAACTAAATTAAGTCAATGGGACCGACAGCTGACGATAAAAATAATGACTAAAATGATTGAAAGTTTGTCAATAAGTCTAATTAGAAATTGTTTTCTAATGGATTTGAAATATTGTTAATAATTTTTTTGCTCACTTTTAGGGTTAAACTTATTATTTGATTACATTTATTGTGAGAACAAAAGTTATACATTTGATTAGTAACGCATAAGTGACTCCTCGTCGGAACAAAACATATCTTGTTATTTGTTTTTTCAATTTTTCAAACTAACGAATCGATTATTAATTATTGAAAACTAATATTGTTTTTTCAATTCTTAATGTATTGGAAGTGTAATCAAGTGTTGGCCAGAAATTGAAGTCACGTCTGATATATTGTTTTAGAAGAGTTTTCGTTTGTATTGTTTTTTTACATAAATTAGTTTTTCATTTGAGTTCTGTTTTCCGTAAAATTTTTTTTTGTATTTTTCATAAAACAAACGTTTATTGAGTTTTCCAATAGTTTTATCATTTTTCTCAATCAATAGAAAAAAAATCTACAAAATTCCAGATTTGATACACTTTTATGAATGTTTGCGAAACAAATATGAATTGGATTACCATCTGATGGAAGACTATTTTCAGATTGAGTTCCGATTATTATTCATAAAAACCTTATTTTTCTTTAGAAAAAACGTTTTAAAAGTGAAAGCCTTTTGTTTGTGATTAAGTCATCTTTTGATAGGAGAAAGAGTTATGACTCTTATGTTTATGTGATATCATCTGAAGGCATATAAAAGATATTATTATTGAAATTTCAATAAAAATTAGACACAAAAAGAAGATTTGAATAAAAAAATACTGATTTCGTGTTTTATTTAATAAGATTCTCTCGTTTGCAGAGAAAACCAATTTTTTGATTGAATGGAAAAATAATTTAAACTAAATTTTGTTTTATTCTCATGAATTCAAATATCCTTTATATTACAGATATTTTGTTTAAAAATATAATGATATTATTCATTATTTGTGCTTGTTTCTTTTTCCCTTCTTCTGCTCAACTAATGACCAATTGTTTGATAAATTCATTGATTGAGTGAATCTTATTGTGTGTTTGAAATCAAACACTTTTATGGATACGACTGCGTATATCATCAGATATACTCCGGGTGTTACTCCGGTGCTGTCAACTTGTAAATTATGCCGAGAATGGGAGGAAAGGGTGTATTTTTTGAGTCAAGAACACCACTTAGTTTATACATAACCCATGCCTTACATATTTCACCTAATTTTCATAGCAATAAAATGTTTGCACAAATGTTTGCTATTGAATAAGAATTAGCTAGCTCACATTAGCTTCATAATTATTAGCGCATTGTATTGAATCACTGGTGATCTTATCAGTCATTTCTCATATTCATTAGATTTTTATTTAATTATAGTTTTCGTGTTCTTTGAATTTGAATTTATTTTAAAACTTTTTTGGTTTGAAAAATAAAACTCTTTTTTAGTGATTTTGTTCAAACATTTTTCAATGAGAAACACGAATTCAATTGAAATATTAGATAATTAACACTTGTCTTGAAGTTAACAATTAGTTAATTACATTTGCATTTGATTTTCAATCATCTTATTATCCGTCCGATTGATTATCGCGTTTCTCATTGAAAGTCTAAAATCTACTTAAATTTAATTACAAGAAAAATGTTCTCTTGGGAAAACACCTATTAATAAACAGGGTTATGTTTATTAATACAAGAATTTATGTATAAATAGATTGATTGGTAGCGCTTCTTATTTGACTTAAATGTTAAGTTAATATTGAATTTTACTTTCAGTTGCGCTAATATTTGGCACACATTTCGCTCTCTTTGAAGAGAAACTGAATTATTTGTAATTGGATTAAAAAAACTTGAATTTCGATGAATTTATTTCATTTGAATTCTTGTGATTTTCTCCAAATATTTATTTAAGTATTTTATGGAAAAGCATTCAATTGATTTAAAACTGGAAATATTGAACATTACCTGCTGTCCGATTGAGATTGATTCAGTTCACTAGTGTCCAGGTATTTAGCGATCGCATCAGTTTTATTTGAATTGGGAATCTGATCGATGGCTAAACTTTGGCTCAATATCACAGAGGAGTCACTTCTTTGGATTGACTTCTTGTTGGATACTTTGGATCGTTTGCTGTTATCCTTATTAGTCTTTTCGGCCAATTGTAGTATTGATGGTCCGTTACATTTCTGAGTGGGAGGACGTCTTGGGAATAGATTTCTTGTGATTATTGGCATCTTTTTGTATCAAATACTTTGAGTTCAATCAAAATATTCTCTTATTTTGTCCACAAATTAGTCCAAAGAATAACAAGACTTTTGCCGATGAAAAACAATTACCAAAAACAGTGTATTTTCAGTCAAAAAGAAAAATGAGTTAAACTAAAAAACTGATGGTTTGGCTGAGAATACAATGAAACACATTTGACATCAAAATTATTATTAACTCAAATAAAGTCAAATAAATAAAACAAAATAATTGTTTTTCTAAACTCTTCTCAAGCGGTGACGGCTTCGCAGATAGAAGAGGAGTCGATGAGTGTATGACTGGAGTGACAGAGCGTTGGTATACCTGTTCCCAGTTTGGGAATCCCCAGTTTGGCAGTCGATAGTATAGCCGACAGTCGACGGAAACCAATTAAAGTGTATTTACTTATTATTGAAGAGAGAAATACAATAACCCAAAGGATAGTCGCCTGGAATGTGACGATAATGTCTTCGAGTCTTTTGTCGAAACACAACTGAATTGAGAAAAATTGTTCACAAATTAAAAACTTTATTCGAGTTTAAAGAGTAAATTAGTGTTAACTTTGAGCACAGGACTCTTTAGAGACAATATAACAAAACTTTAGTTACACTCCAATGGAGTGATTGAAAGTCAGTCCAATCGAGTGAATGGAAAGTGAATTATGAAAAATGTGTGATAAACACAACACCAGACAAATAATGAATATTTTTCTGCTTAAAGACACAGTTTTTCATATATCACTTCTAAAACAAGTAAAAAGTAAAAGAGTTGTCCCCTTTTTAGTCAAGTCTTGCCTCACAATAAGGACAGGAAAGTGAAAAACAAATCGATTTTGAAAAAGAGTTGAAACAGTTTTTGATTTCTCAATAAAAAGATAAAATATATGTATTTTTATTGAAGAAGATATAAAAAACTGTTTAATCAATAACTCATCTCTCACTTCGAAGGGAGAAAAATTAGAGATTACTTTCTCCAAGATTATAATCAATTGAGATTTTTGTCAGTCCAATGGTTATTACGAAAAACTCATATTAAACACAGAGTTAAATGAGAACTGTGTTGAAAATGTTTGGGAATTATATTTAATAGAAAAGTGTTTTACTTTACTTTCAGAGTAAAGGTATAATTGATATCAAAACTAAAACAAAATTTCAGAGAAAAAAAACAAAAAAACTCTTTAATAAAAAGAACAGATATTTATTGCACAGTCGACTCACATGCGGCACAGAATTGGTTTAATATCGGCTGTAAATGCGAGTCAAACACCAAAATGTGAATAAAGTCATTGAAAAGACTTAATGCAAATGAAGTCGAAATAAGATTTCGAGATCAGAGAGATCTCGGAGTGAATGTTAAAACAACTTTTGATTTTCAATAATTCTCTTTATTCTTAACAAAAACATTTGATTTGACTTATCGGCGAAAAAACTAGACTAATACCAGTCAGTCACTCATTCAAGTGAACACACATTTTCTTATTGTGTTGTTATTCACCAGTTTTTTAACTTCATTTCATTTTTTCAATGAATTAGCGCTCGGATTGGCGTTGGCTTAACATTGAGTGGAAAAAAGTCTTGAGATTTGGAGAGGGAGGAGAGAGAGAGAGAGAGAGAGAGAGAGAGAGAGAGAGAGAGAGAGACCTGTTGTATATGTGCAGAGAAGAAACTGTTCTCTTTTTCTCTGAAGGATATATAGATTTTTCATTTAATTATTCTCTTTATTGGACTGCATTCGAATGTATGCATGTTTTGGGTGTTTCCCTCAGTTTTCTTGTGCTCTCCATCTATTCTGTTCGGGATTTTGATAACAAGAGACTTATATCTTATGAATAAAACAAAAAGAATTTTAAATTTTTGTAGATTTTTAGCTAAATATCAGAAGCAATAGCTTATGTGAACTATTTTAACTAGGTGCAATTAATCAGAGGTTCTTGTTTGAAATTACATTGCTGAATTACAGCTGTATGTTTTTTCTGCTATTCAGGGTAATTTGCGATTGAGCTACCTTATTTTCTGATTCAAAAATAGTTTCAGAAAATCATTAGAAAGAGTGCCATTAAAAAGCACTTCAAACGAGTATTGGGCGGTATTTGTCCAAAACATTCGCCCAGATATAAAAAACCTTGGCTATACCTGTATCGAAAATTGCTCTTTGCAATCCAGTGCGTCCTTGCAAGGAATTCACATTTTTTTAAGCTCTGAATCTGGATCCAGTCCTGCGTTGGCCTCAATACACACCTGACATAATACCTGAGTAGTGACTCTCTCTTCATATTTGATTGATTGGAAGTCAACCAATAATTCGTTCGCAAAGAGAAAAAAAAATCTTATATTCAGTGAAAGTCTATTATTCTCTGAACTCAGACAACAATTCTTAGAGACCATTGAAAATGACATTAGATTTTGTGTTTTGTTGTTACACTTTATTTGTTGCACTGAATAACACACACTTGTAATCAGAGGATAAGCTTTTGTTGTGGGAATGCGTTTACCAATGAATTCAGTACTTCCTCTGAATTTGAAGTACAAAAAAACATTTTGACAGATATTCAAAGAGAGGGAGAGAGAGATCTGTCAGAAAATTTTCTGTCAAATAATTAGATGTTTTGTTTGATTTCTTTCACATTCACTGCAATTATCGTTCATTTACTTAAGTATTTGTATTATTCTTTGCAATAGTTTTTTGTCATCCGTTTTCTCAAATGCTTTTAAATTATTGAACGCAAGAATTGAGTGCTATTTCCCTTTGAATTGAAAAAAATGAAAAGTTGAGCGCCTGTTGTGTCTGTAATATTGTGCGGACCGTTGTCTGCAATTTCTCGATCCGTTATTCACTTACGAAACGGTTTGCTCTCATCAGCAGATGATTAAGTTTTTTGTTAAGTTTTCAGTATTTGGCAGTTATTCATAACCTTGACTTACATATTGGTTCTCTCAATATGCAGTCCCTTAGGTGTGGTCTCTCTCTCACTGTTTCCCAAACACTAACTCTTAACTCAATGTAAGAAAAGATTGAAATGAAATAAACGAAAGACTAATCAAACGGAAAATTTATTAAAAAATTTGATATAAAGTTTGGCTTTAAAGTCACTGACGTATTGATTAATTTAAAAATCATTTTAATTAATAAAAATTCAATAAATCTCTTTTGGAAACCGAAAAAAAGTCAATTGATATTAAATTTCAAATTTTCATTTAATTTTCTTCTCAACCGAAACAACAAAAATATGACTTAAACTCAATTATTCTTAAGTCAAACGTTTCATTCAATTTCAATGAAATGTTTGGAAATAATATTTGAGGTCTTCATATGGGAAGTGATTTTATAAATGAAAAGACAGAGAACTGTAAAGAAGTGATTAATTTCGTGCAAAACTCAAAATGCTTTCCTCTCTAACCATATGTTTGCAAATAATATTTGCGAACAATAAATAAATTTAAGATAAAAGAAATTTTTTCTTAATTAACAAAAAATTATTATTAGCGGTAATTCCCATTCTATGCGTTTTGTCCCTAAGGCGAGGAAACGGCTCTTATATCATGAGTTACTCCGGGTGTTCACGTTTTACTAGCTCTCTCTCAAATCAATCCATAACCCTCTTATTTGCATAGATGCTATTTAAGCCTGCACAAAATGATTTGCTAAATGGGTTTACCGTTAACGGCACTGCCAAGGCGTCTGTAGGAGCTGTCAATTTGTAAATTATGCTCAGAATGGAAGGAAAGGGTGTATTTTTTGAGTCAAGAACATTACTTGTTTATACATAACCCATGCCTTACATATTTCACCTAAATTTTCTCAGAAATAGTTAAACATTTGCGCAAATATTTTCTCTTGACTCAGCTAGTTCATAATTTGTTGAGATTAGCTCATATTGTTAGTGATCTTATCAGTCATTTCTCATATTCATTAGATTTTATTTAATTATAGTTTTCTTTTGAATATATTTTTAATATTCTTTGGTTTTGAAAAACAAAAGTATTTTTAGTGATTTTCAATGAGAAACACGAAATCAATTAAAATATTCTTTAATTAACACTTTTCTCTGGAGATAACAATATATTGAATATATTACTTGCATTTGATTTTCAATCATCTTATTATCCGTCCAATTGATTATCGCGTTTCTCATCGAAATTCAAAAATCAATTTAATTATAATTACGGGAAAAAAGTTTTTGTAAAATATTTTGGTTTTTGTTTGGGAAACAGTCGTTAATAAACAGGAAAATGAGGGTTAAAATCAATAATTTATTGATTGACTTTAAATCGGATTTATTTGTCTTAATATTGAATTTGACTTTCATTTGCGTTAATATTTGGCACATATTCCGCTCTTTTTAAGGAAAAACTGAATTATTTGTATAATTGGATTAAAAAACTTGAATTTTCTGTAAATTTATTTGAATTTGAAATCCTGTGTTTTTTGTCCAAATATTTATTTAAGTATTTTATGAATTTTTCAACTCTTAATAACTCTAAAGATTTATGACTCTCTGGGAAAAGCCATTCAATTGTTTTGATTTGATTTTACATTTGAGACACGAATTGCTTTAATTATCTCTTTTATTGTGATTTAAGAAACATTATTTGCATTCAATTAGTTATTGGTTTGGATCCAAAAAGTTTTTATGATTAATGTATTCAAGTCTTAAGAGAGAGAGAGAGAGAGAGAGAGAGAAAAAACTTATTTTTTGATCTCAAATGTGAGGCCAAACGTGTGAAACAATCGACTGAAAGGTTAGATTTGAATCAGAAGACGTGTAAAACGTGGATGAGTTTAAAATTTGCAATAAAATTAGGAAATCGATTACATAATTCGTGTCACTCTTCCAGGAGTATCGTCAGTAAAACAGCCCTTCTTTTTGAGTAATAAATTCTGTTCTAAATAATACTTATCCTGTGCTCTGGGAGTTAGAGCTCAGGTTTTTATTAATATTTTTTCTTTTGCTTCACTCAAATGCTTCTCATCTCAACTGAAATGAGTTTTTGTTTTACGGATTAAATTGAATTTTAAACGAATTTTTCCTTGAATTTTGAGATTCAAGATTCAATTCATATCAAAACCAAATGATTTTTTTGCAAAATTTTTTAATATTAAGTTTTTTAAAGAAATCAAATCTTTTTTTTTGTATGAAATCTCTTCAGACGATCGATAATGAGATGATTTTTGGCGTCGAAATGAATTTATTTTTTTAAGGCCAGACCTCACCTAAGGCTCAGAATAATTTTTAGCGCAAATGAAGAGCTAACTGTTCAGACGTCAGACGAAATACTTTCGATATCATTAAAACAGATTTTTAGTAATTTTTAATCAATGTTTGAAAAATGGTTTTATTTCAATCAATAATTGATATCTTTTGTTGAAATGTCAATTGATATTCAATACAACATATTCTGAGAGATTTTTGTTCTGAAATATTTTGTTTAAAAGCATTAATTATTGTGAAAAAGTCATTTATGTTTCAAAATCAAAGCAATTATTACTTAAGACGACATTTGAAGGACTGATTGAAAGGTCTGCATAACTCAGACCACAGAAAAAAATTGTTGTGAATTACTATTTGTACTAATTTTTAGCTCGATTTTGAAAATTCCATTTCAAAAGTGATAACAAAACTGAATTGAAAGTCATTTTTATAACACTTTTTTGAATTGAATGTCAAATAAAAGTATTTTTTTGCATTATTTTCAATTCAATACTTCATTATTCAGATTATTATCTTTTTACTAAATTTCGTTGAAATAGATTTTTCGAAGTAATTTATATATGTATTGCAAATGACCTTAGATTTTAAGGATTTACTTTTTGTGTAAAACTATTCCTGCAATTCGAGAGATTAGCTGAGTTAAGAGGGTCATTAAAAAGATATATTTACATATCTCTATCTCAATTTTTTAGCAATCTCAAAATATGCATGCTAAATGTTTTATCTTATTGTTATTTGTGTGAAAATTTGCTTTATCTTTCACCTTGGTTGTTTCACTTGGCAATTAATTTTACAGAATAAAATTATTTTAAAAGTTACTCAAATCATATAAAATAAATTTCTTATCTAAAGAATTCAATTAACTTCAAGTCCGGATACCTGTCCTCTAATAAATTTAATTTGTGATAAATATCTTTCAATTTAATACTAATTCCTATTAAATGGGAATACTTTTGATATTTTTTTATTTCTTTCGTTAATATTAAGGTATTTTGAAAGTAGGTGTCAGTCAATCATTGAATTGATAATAATTAGAAGAATTAAATGTTTTATATAAAGTTTTAATTGAATTAAATGAATATTATTTGAATTATTTGACCGAATGACCGATTAGTTCATTAATTAACACTCAATTAATTGTCAGTTATTTTTCTCTCAAATAAAATGAGTCTTTAGTTGACTTTCATTTGAATTTTTTATATCAATTGAATTGTAAAGAAATGTTGTTTTGTATTATAAAATTGTTTTCAATAAAAATTTAATTTGAATTAAATGTAGTCTTCGGTCAGTTTTAATGATTATTTTTTGGAGAAGTCTTATGGGAATAGAGTTTAACTACTTTTAAGGTCACGTTTTGTGGCTTTTGTTAGACTTTTTGATGAATATTTTCATTCAATTATTATTCAGTCTTCAGAAGAATGACTTCATTAATGAAAAGTACTTTGACTTCATATAAAAGTTTTTTTTGAGGACTGATTGCCGTATAATTGAATTTTTTATAGACTTCTGTTCGGCTTTTTGTATGCTTTTGAGTTCACAAACAAATTATTGGTTTCCTTAACAAACAAATTGATGACTAATTTTTTTAATTAAATCATTTTTTATATTCATTACTCATTATTTTTCGATCAATTCCTATTGAAGGGTGAAATTAGGGATTGTCGAGGGCATGGGGTAGGTCTCGACGAAGGTATTTCACTTTTTCTGATCAATACTACAAATAGACCTTGAATGTTTTTAAGTGAAACAATATACCAGATCATACAATATATCAATTTGTCATTTTGAGCTATTTTCCTAAACAACCTTGGTCATGTATGGGAATGATATCAACTGATTTGAATTGGAGTAGTAATAATATCCCATGCTTAATTAATTAAGTTTCATGTGGTGTTCCTATTATACTATAATAAGCGCTCGAATTAATGACTGGATTTGTGTCTCATTTTTTGCAGAATTGAGTTTTAAATTGATTTTCATTTGTCTCTAACCCTCTCTTGTGAGGGTTCGCCAACTGTTTTGTGAACACGATTTCAATCGTTTTGTTTTACTTTGTTTTTTGTTTTGAGACCACAACACATGAAAATACAATTAAATAACTATTTTTTTGTGTTCATTAAAATTGAAGTTCACTTACACTACAAAACAATTGTCCGATTGGTTTGACATTCAAATCAAAAACTTTAATTTCAAGAGAAAATCAAAACCACTTCTAATGTTGGGTCTAATAATACAATTGTTTTAATTAAGGCTTTGATTACTTTAACATTCAGTAAAACAAATACTAAGAATTGAAATTAAAATTTATTTTTATTCAAATTAGTGTTAAAATAGTACTGACTTTAAAAGAAAACTATTGATTGATCTCAAGATAAGAATCTTATAAAATATAATTAGATTATTGTCTCTTAAAGTAGTAATTATTTGAAAAGTGATTTTATTTGAGTCTTGTTTTCCGTAATTAAATGATAATTATTTTCTTTAAATATAATCCAATGAATCAGATGTTGAGGTGAATTGAAATTTATTTCAAATGAATCATCAGATTATACGACAGTAAAAGGTGTTTGTATTACGATTTGAATTATAAGTTTCAACAATCAAATTGAAAGTCTATTATCTCTTTGAGTTTTTGAAAAGTTGTAACAATATCTATGTCTGTCTGATAATTGGCCGGCGCTTACGTTATTTCCTTGGTTTGAGGTTCGCACAGATGATTGCTGGGATCATATTCAGGGCAAAACCAAAATCAATGGATGTTTTTATGTTTTTTTTTCATTCCGATAATAAATACTTGATTTGAATTTTATGTAAATATCTTCACTGAAATCAATCAAATTGTGATTTTTAACTGGAAATTGTACCCTGCTATCTTTTCACGAATAATTGCTAGGAGTGGAGCGTCATTACTCGAGCACAGAATAACCTTCTGTATTACTTTCCCATTCATTGATTTTATTGAATTTCCATTAGTTTTCAGATGTTTTTTATTGACATTAATTTAATTTCTATTATTTTTTCGGTCAAAACATAGGATTACCAAAAGATTTTGAACTCAAAAACGATTGAATCGGTTTTAGCCCCAATCCTATGACAATGCGATCCAAAGCCTATTATTGACTTCTGGTTTGAGTCAAGTCCTGACTCCCACTCCAAAGGAAAATACGGATAATTAGCTGAAAATTTCATGCATTTTACTGATTGACAAAATACTAAATAATTGTTAAATAAAAAACTAATTTGTTTTTAAGAGAAATGTTTTGAGACTTTTCTTTCAATTAACTAATAATTATTTTTGCGTTAATTATTCTGATTATTGATAATTAGATTTGAAATTATATTAATTAATCAGAATTTCAAATGAAGACAACATTTTTTTGAAGTTTAAAAAATATATTTTTTTCAGTCAATCCTTTGATTAGTATTTTTTTTAATTTGACTGAAAAAAAGTGTTTATAACTGAGTTTTGAACTTTGAAAAAAAGAAATTAACCTTATTCTGGGTTAAATTTATTGGAAACAATAAAAACCAAGACTCGAATCAATAAAAGCCATTAGTATTTTGAAGTGAAATCACTTTTACATTCAATAATCAAAAAATACATTTCAATAGTTTATGAGATATTTTCAATTGTTTTTCACAAAACCAATGAATGGAAATAATTTTCCTAAAGATTACTATCATTTGTAAAAAGATTGCTTTAATGCTAATAAAAAAAAATTCCCTCTAATCTGATAAACACCGGGAACATTGTTAAGTGAATTATACATTGATTGGTATTTTGCTGTTAATTAAAGGGGAGAAAACACTTCCGGATAATAAAAAGGTCTAATTCTTTGACGACTTTTACAAATTGATTGATTGATTGGTGAAAACCGTTAACGTGTGCTGAGGTTTGAGCACCAAATTCCTTTCAATTTTGTGGGATAACAGGATATTTTTGATTAAACCCAGGCTAAACCCGGATCAGATTTTTGAGGTAAATGTGTTGGAAATCAATCGATTGGTATTTTTGTTGAACTCTTGATTTTTTTTTATGAATGACTGAAATGTTTGTCAAATTTTCGTTTGTTTTAATGTATTTTGTGTTTGACTTCGTTTTAATTGATTGTCTGCCGGCAGTCAGACTACCGATAGAGTCGGGTCTCCTAACTCTCATTCAGAGCGCTCAGTGGCCTGTCGTCTTACCTGTTGATCCAGGCATAAGAATACCACCCTTTCTGAGTAATTGGATCTTTAATTACCCTTTGGTTCCGGGCTTTAGATGACATCATAATTGAGATTTCATTCCTTATATTCAATGATTCGGTAATTGATGTCAACTCTCATATAATTCTAATATAATATATAATTAAATTTTAACGAAGTATTTGTCAAAGACTTTGATTCTTGGGAACACTTTTTTTATGTCAATTTATGATTCCGTTTAAATAAACTGCAATAAACTGAACCTGATTTTGATTTTTCACATTTTTGGATAAAAAATTCCCTAAAATTATCACATTTTTGAGTAAAATTGTCTGTAATTATAACCTTGGATTGTATCTCGAATTCCAATTTGAAATTTAAATATCTTGAGTGTTATCTAATGGAATGGTTTTTAACTTTTTTTTAATTATTTTTTTAATTCACATTTTGATAGAAAACATAATTTCTCTAAAAATTGAGTTCAAAAAACATTTGTAAAGCATTCCATCAAATGTCTGATAGACTGATGAAGTCAAAGGTTGTGCCAAAAAAAAGAAATGAATTTTTTTTATTTGTTTGCTCTGAAAAAAAATTGAAATTGAATGGAAAGAGCGAACCCTCCCGTGTTTTGGAGGCTATTATTGACTTAAATGTCAGTCAATTAACCAAAAAAAACATTTGACTTATTATTGAATTGAAAATAGCTTTTAAGTAATGATTGATATTTGCATTGAATTTGAACTAAATATGAATTGGATTTCGTTTTATAACTTATAAATTGAATTCTTATTAAAACATTTCTTAATATTAGGAAACAATTGTATCGCAACTCAAATAAGTTTCTCTTGTATTCAATGAAAAAAAAGTTATCTAAAAGTTATTCAATAAAACAAATATTTAGAGACATTGAAAAACACATCAAATAATTTCTACCATTTGTTAAACAAACAAATCGTTATTTAATTAATGGTTGAGTTTAAGGAATAAATGAGTGATTTATTTGAATTATTTTTTACAAAATAATTCAATCGCAAGGATTTTGTGCACAAAAAATAACTCAACTTTTTTTTTACTCGTAATCAATCAAATCATGAATCCAGTCATGAGTTTCGTTGTTCGAGATATTATTCAAAATTATAGCTCAGTTTAGAAATAATTTTTGGTTCAAATATCACATCAAATAAATGTTAGATAAAAAATATGCCTTAAAATTGATTTCAAGTTTAAGGCAAAAGAATTTTTTGATTAAATGAGAAAAAAATACTAAAACTCACGACTAATTGTGATGAACAGCACAGCACAGGATCTGGTGTTTATTCAAACATAAAAAGATTATAAGTTTAGAGTTTATAACAAAAAAAAAAGTTTTTTGAATAAAATTTAAACTTAATTTGCATTAAATTTCTATTTTTACTCAATTTGTTTGTCACGAAAAGGCATACGATTTTGCATTGAATGGAGCGTTAAATGTGAAGAAAATTACTTTCGTTATTGAGACTAAACGTGCGGATCAGTTGCGCAAAGAGTTTTTTTTGGCCAAATATGCCATCGATTAGACAAACTGTGTTAACATAAAATTGCTAGTTTACTGCCTTACTTCACGAATAATAGCGCTGACCTCCGAACCCGACCTTTTCTTTTGTGGGGTTAAGTAGGGAAACAACTACTGAGTGTTTCGACTGGGAATTGGATTTGATTTGTTTGAGTCACATTAGAATCAATTTTGAAATGACCTATTACAATTATTTTCAATTTGATTTTTTGAAGCTTCAATCTCTTCACCCCTTCCCTTCTTGTGGTACAAAACCTGTTGTTATTTAACAATTTTCTCATCAGTTTCTCGCTTTCAACAGACGTTTCGATTGTCTATCGATTTCTCCACTGATTTCTCATTTGAATGAAAAACGGATAATAGATTTGATTCATATTTTGTTGGGGTCAGGGACTCGGGTCTATTGTGTCCCTCGTTATGTCTGTTGTCATAAATCTTTGATTATTAGATATAAAACATATTTTTTTCGGAGAAAAATGAATACTTAGGTATATAATCGTGTTTTGAATAATAGAGAAATTGGGTCTCAATTTGAATCTAATTTATATTTTCAGTCAATTTTTGAGTCGATTTTCTTTTCATTTTTTTCTTTGATTTCATTGAAAAATAAATACCAGAAGTGGTGTAAAAATCTTCAGAAAATGAGACTCCGATCGAAAGTATGTGTTTTCGTGTAATTTTGTGTTAAAACATATGAAAAGACTTCCCAACAAAAGGAGTTATTGTTGTCTTTTGATTGAATTTTGAGAGACTCTTGTTATTAAGAGACCATTGATATTATGACCACAACTGTCATAATTGAGGGGATAACTGCACTATCAATCATATAATTATGAAAAGATTATTATGTAAACTATAATTCAGTTTTTATTAACTGTTTATTAGAGTTATTAAGTAAAAAGTTTTTCTCTTTTTTCTCGAAAAAAAATCTAATAAAAAATGTTTCAAAAGAATTATTAATTCAAAAATCTTTTCAAAGACTTTATGAATAGGTTTTCTTCAAATTTTAAACATTTGTTTGCATTTGCTTCCAGTCCTGTGCCGTAAAAAACAAGTGTCAAGACTCCAGAGTCAATGTTAAATGTTAAAGTCAGACCAATTTTGGCGAAATTAGCTAAAATTGAACTTGCCAAATTAATACCAGCATTGTTTTTTGTTGTGCAAAATTTACATAAGATTTAGGATAAATAATATTAAAGTAATTTTTAGACACAATTACTGTTTTGAGTCGTGAATCCAATTGTCGGAAAGAGTGGGCACTTCTTACGTAACCTCATTTTCAGAGTTACCAAACGTTATACCAAAAGAAAAAATACTGCCATTAGTTATGAATTTATAGTAAGTTTTTGTTTTTATTTATGAATCAAAATGTTTATAATAGCGAAGGAATTCCTTCTAACGAAACAGTGTTTTAAAAATAATTAAAAAATTTGGTTCATTCAACATATCATCCAAACAATTATTGCACAGATTTTTTTTCTGCCAACAAATCTGAGACACGTTTTATATAATACTTTTTTTTAAGTTCACTGACTCTCAAATTCAGAGACAATTTTTTCAGTTTCTATCCCTTTATTTCAATTCAAATAAATTGAATTTTTAGAGAAAATTGTGTTTTCAAATGAACTCATATTTTTAAAGTTAAGCCCAACTCTTGTTTTCGTATTTAGTTTATGACTTTAATTGTAAATGTCTTTGAATGCAATAAAAGGTTAAATATTTTTTCCATTGAATTAAAATGTTGTGGAATATCATCATTGAGTGGAAATAAGTCTATAAAGAGAGTTAACAATCAAATTGAGTGAATAAGTTGTCGCAAATATTCATAATTAGATAATCTAGGTATTTGGGACTCACAGCTGCGATTAGGGCGTAATATCAGTTAGCTAGACACAATGAGAAAGGCATTAATTAATTTCAAATCAAAGTGAAAGTGAATTCCTATGTAATGGGAAATGGATTTTAGTGCAGAAAATCTGAATTCAATTGGGTTTCACTCAATTAGTGGAACAGCACAATAGAAAAACTATCTAGTTTATAGTTTGGCATTTTCGTTCAAGGTTATATTGAAACAGTTATTTTTTTCAAATGAAAAATTTCAAAAAATCAAATCAAGAATTTTTGCGATAAATCTTTTGTTTTGATTTTGAATTTTTGGGCAAATGTTTTATCCGAAAGCATTTAATTAATGAAAAACAAATCAATCATAAGTTTTGCTCCAATTATAGCTCATTAATAATTTCAATGAAAATGTTCATAAAATCAAGAATTTAATGGAAGGACAGCATAAGAAAAAATATTTGATTCAATGTTTAGAATAAAAGTTTCAAATATTTGATAACTGAGTAAAAGTGAGATCGGATTGTCTTTAGTTTGTTGTCAAACAAAATGATTATTCAAATAAATTCATTACTTTTTAATATAATTATTATTCAGATCTTGTGTTTCAATGTTACCATTGGTTCAAACATAACGGCGCCAAATGTGTCGGCGCTCTTCACTCCGATTCAAATACGAAACTTAACGCTAAGGAACAGGATTTGTGTGACTCCTATGTCTATGTATAACAGCGACGACGGTATGGCCTCTGACTTTCATTTGGGACACTTACAGTCATTCGCTTTGGGCGGAGCGGCTCTCGTCATGACTGAGTCGACGGCTGTCACACCCGATGGTAGGATAAGTCCAAAGGATTGCGGGCTTTGGAAAGACGAACAAATCGGACCCTTTGCCAGAATTGTCAAACAAATCAAGACTTATGGAGCCGTTCCGGGCATACAGTTGTCTCACGCGGGCAGGAAAGCCAGTACTGAAGTCCTTTGGTCGGGAGGGGAGTCCCTAAGCGAAGAAAAGGGCGGTTGGCCTACATTAGGACCGACTGCACTCTCGTATGGCAAACATATCTGGAAAGTGCCAAAAGTGATGACTTTTGATGACATCGAAGACACCACTCAGTCGTTTGTTTCTGCGGCTAAAAGAGCGGTCAGAGCGGGCTTTGAGGTGAGTGTCACTCAATTTGTTGAATCAATTGATTGTATTGTCTTTTGTTTGACAGTTAATTGAGCTCCAGTTCGGGAACGGGTATCTCATTCATCAGTTTCTGTCGACAGTCAGTAACAAAAGGACTGACGAATACGGAGAAAGTCTTGACAACAGAATGCGTTTCGGTCTCGAAATCGCCCGAAGAGTCCGACAGACTATTCCCGAGTCGATGCCTCTCGGAGTCAGAGTATCTGTCAGTGACTTCATATCTAACGGTTGGGATATCCCTCAGACCATAGAGTTTGCCAAAGAGTTGAAGAAAATAGGCGTTGATTTCCTCACCTGTACTTCAGGACTACTGGTGCCCAACAGTCAGACCAACGGAATGGATAAATATGCGGTTCAGGTGCCGTCTGCGGGACTTATCAACAAACTGTCCGGTATTATGACGGCAGCCGTCGGGCGAATAATTAATCCGAAGTACGCCAACAAAATAATCAAAGATAATACGGCTTCGCTTGTTATGATCGGAAGGGCGTTCCTAAACAACCCTCACTGGCCATACCATGCGGCAGATGTCTTGGATGACTACCAAAGCATTCAATACCCGAAACATTGGGGATATGCTATCGGAGATCAGGAGTGGAGGGAAATGTACATTGAATCTGAAAGACAAATATACTAGCTCAATCATATTTCCAATTATTTAATTGTTTTCTTTATTATATCTTGCTCAAATAATTTTTTCAATGCATTAAACATTTTGAAAACAAATTTTTCATTTGAAATACATAATTATTTAAATGATAATTTGACAAGATTAAATTATTCTGAATATTTCCAAAGTTATCTGATGTTATCTTCTTTGTTCACTGTTCTCTGATGAAAATATTCAAGCCTGATCCGAAAATGAATCTTGGTTCTTAAATAAAAATTGACAGTTTTTAAAAACAAAGTTAAACTCAAATCCATTGACAACTTTATTGTGAATTTTATTTTTGAATTTCAATTTGAATTTTAACTCTTTTTTTCCTGATTTTGATTTACGAATGTTTTTCTAATTTTTCTTATGCTTTTAAAACTCATTTGTCATGGTTGATTTTTTTCCAGCGACCAATTTGAATACGCAAGAATAGCCTTGAACATTTATTTAAACGCTTAATTACTATTCGATTTCAAAATTGATGTCAATTAAAATGCATGAAAAGTGACTTTCAAATGGAAGTTTGTTGAACTAAAAAGTGCTTAAAAATACCTTGCTTAATGTACATTGATAATGATCTATTCGTCTAAATTTTATGAGAGAGAGAAAATAGTTTAACAAACTTTTATCACTTTCTAACCAAAAGTTAAGTAAAACCAAAGAAAAAAGTATTAAAACATTTGATAGTATTTTATGTAATAATTATTATCATTTGGTTTTACGGATTGCGAGCGACAGTCATAGCAATGATTATCTCACGAAAACTGAATTAATTATAATTGGATTTTGTTTTTATAACACAAATAGGAGTCCTTCCAAAAAGTATTTCTACACGTTATCCAGGAATAAGTTCAATGCAATCGTGAAGTCAAAAGAAGGACATCCAGATTGTGATATAATTACCTCAAACAACAGGCAATGCATTTGTATTGCATTGAGAATTGAGTGAAATTTCATACAGTTTCCAGTCTTTTGTTGGTTTGACTTTAAGTTTTGTTTTGCTTTACATTTGGTTTATTCGGTTTTTCAAATACATTACACACTAATCATGAAAATCAAAATCAATTCTTATTTATTGGTTTTGTTTTTTGTCTTTTGTTTTGAAACAATTGTCTGTCAGAGCACTCAGAAGAAGAAAGCCGTCCGAAGGAACCCTCAAAAGAGATCCAACTCTTCGCTGCCGGTCCTCTTCACTCCGCTTACGATGAGAGGCATTACGTTTCGTAACAGAATTTGTGTCTCTCCGATGACAATGTCTGGCAGTGACGGCAACGGAGGGGCCACTGATTTTCTTTTGGGTCATTTGCAAGGCTTTGCTTTGGGCGGGGCTGGAATGGTGGTCATGGAGGCTACTTCTATATCACCCCAGGGTCTGATCAGTCCCACAGATAACGGCTTATGGAGTGACAAACATATCGAGCCTTTGGCCAGAATTACCCGACAGATCAAAATGTTTGGAGCAGTTCCCGGCATTCAACTGAATCACGCCGGCAGGAAAGGTAGCTGTAATGTCGGGTGGGAAGGGGGCGACTCTATTAAGGATGAAGATGGGGGATGGCCTACAGTGGCTCCCAGTGCTCTCGCCTACGATAAGGACTCGATATGGAAAGTACCCAAAGAGGCGACCATTGAAGACATCGAAGAAATTAAGAAGGATTTCGCCGAAGCGGCCAAAAGGGCCGTTAAGGCCGGCTTTGATGTCAGTTATAAAACAAATCAATTACTTAGCTTTTAATTGATTGATAATTACTTATCTAGGTAATCCAACTTCACTTTGCCCATGGTTATATTGTCCATCAATTCATGTCTCCGCTGACCAACAAAAGGACCGACAAATACGGCGGAAGTTTGAAAAACAGAATACGATTTGGTTTAGAAGTGGCTGAAAGTGTGGCCAAAGTGATACCCGACCGCACAGTACTCGGCGCTCGCATTACTGTCACCGATCACGTGCCCAACGGTTGGGACATACCCTCCACTATTGAATTCGCCAAAGAATTGAAGAAATTAGGTCTCGATTGGATCGACTGCAGCGGTTATAGTGGTCTCATCCCTTGGGATAAGTCCATTAAGTCGGACACATATGCCGTTCAACTGAATGCCTCTGAAATCATTCAGAAAGACGTCGGTATCACCACTTCAGTCATCGGAGGTATACTCAAACCACAATATGCCGAAGAGATTGTCGGCAACAATACGGCATCCCTCGTGATGTTGGGTCGAGCCTTTCTGGACGACCCTCACTGGCCATATCACGCCGCAGACTCACTGGGAGTTCTTAAGGAAGACCTGTTCCCCAAACACTACAAATATGTTATTGGAAATCAAAAGTTCAGAAATTTAGTTAAGAAATGAGTATTCAATCAAAATATTTAGTTCAATGAAAATGATATCAATTTTAATGAATTTAATAATAATTTTTTCAAAACATTTGTCATTAAAAATGAAAAATTAATTTTTCAAAACTTATATTCTTATCGTAAAAGTAATTGATCATAATCTTTTTGAAATCGTTATGAAATCAAGCAAGGCCGTATTGCTTAATGTAGATTTTTGATTTAATGCCAAGTACATCAGTAAAATAAACTAATTATAGCTTGACAATTTTAAAAAGGAGTTTTGCAATACTTTCCTTTAAAATGTTTGAATCAAATGTTAATCAAAACTTTTTGCACTAAAGTATTGCAAACAGACGTGACATCTATTAAACAATTTTTTTTCAATTTTGAGTATAAATTACGTAACACTTAATACTAAACCCCTTTCAGTATTCAAACGACTTTTTTCAATCAAAAGCGTAACGTATTTAATGTGTAAATTGATTGATAAAAGTTGCACTTTTCAATTATGGCAAAAGTCAAGTTACTTGGTGCAAATTCGATATAACTTTTTCGGTATATAAGAAGAGCTCTGATTATGTTTTTTTTTCGAGTTGAGAGTCAAACGTTTGACACTTATTTCACAGTCGAAGAAAAAACCAAATATCAAATAACTTGAATATTTAAAAAATTGTTACTGGATATCAATTTTCATCGAATGAAAGGTAAACTTATTTCTAATTAAAAATTTGTTTATCGATAATTAAATTGATTTGAAATAATGAAAACAATAATCTATTCATTGATTTTATTTTTAATTTGTTTTCAATCTATCATTTGTTCGGAAAAATTATTAAAGTCATCGCTTCCGGTCCTCTTCACTCCGTTTAAGATAAATGGACTGACATTTCGTAACCGGATTTGTGTCTCTCCTATGGATATGTATACGAGTGAAGACGGTTTCGCAAATGACTTCCATTTGGGTCATTACCTGAGCTTCGCGACGGGAGGGGCCGGTCTCGTCATGATTGAGGGGACGGGCGTCTCAAATCATGGTCGGATCACTCCGGCAGACAACGGCCTCTACAAGGACTCACACATCGAACCCTTAGCCAAAATAGTCAAACAAATCAAGAAATACGGATCAGTGGCCGGTATTCAACTCCTTCACTCCGGAAGGAAAGGAAGTACCAAAATATTATGGGAAGGGGGAGAGTCTATTGACGATAACGACGGGGGATGGCCTACAGTGGCTCCCAGTGCTATCCCTTACGACGATAAAAAGATAACAAAAGTACCGAAAGAGGCGACGATTGAAGACATGGAAGAGATTAAGAAACAGTTCGCAGAAGCGGCTCAACGGGCGGTTAAGGCAGGCTTTCAGGTCAGTCTCGTAGAGGAGTTACCTAGGAATGTCTAAATGTCTTATTTGAAAGGTTATAATGATTCAATTTGGCCATGGTTATATTCTCCATCAATTTCTATCTTCAATTACCAATAAGAGGAGCGATGAATACGGAGGGGATCTCAAGAACAGAATGAAATTCCCATTAGAAGTGGCGGAGAGTGTGGCAAACGTTGTCTCCAATGAGACCGTATTGATCGGTCGGATCACAGTTACAGATCACGTGACCAACGGGTGGGACGTCCACTCGAACATCGAATTAGCGAAAGAGTTGAAGAAACTGGGGTTTGATTGGATCGACTGCAGTGGCTATAGCGGACTCATTCCGTGGGATCCGACCATTAAGTCAAACCCCTATACCGTTCAAATCGATGCCTCAAAACAGATCCACAAAGAGGTCGGAGTCACGACATCACTGGTCGGCGGCATTTTCAAAGCCAAATACGCCGAAGAGATTGTCGCCAATAATACGGCATCCCTTGTGATGTTGGGCCGAGCCTTTCTGGACAACCCTCACTGGCCATACCGGGCGGCCGACGAGTTGGGAGTCCTTAAGGAAGACTTGTTTCCAATCCATTACTCATATGTTATCGCAAATGAAAAATTCAGAAAATTGGTTAAAAATGAAATCTCAAAGACTCAATAAATGTCAACTAGATAATAAACAAGATCATTCTCCATAAAAATCAATTTATTAATTTTATAAATCAATGCTTTTTGAATATTATTTGATATTTGAGTTTCAAATGAGTTTTAGTATTAAATATTAATTTGAAAATCATTTGAAAAATCTCCATATAATGCGACGGTTGGCTCTTTTGGGACAGTCCTCAACTCTGACACATATTTGATCTCTGGTCAGTCCGTCTGACCTTCTGATGAACCCCTGAACGCATTCGCATTGAGCGACACAATTGAATGTACATATTCTTGGTCCGGGTTTACCACAAGTGGCCGGACAGGCAGTCCCACACTCTTTCCACTCTTCATTTGGTCCGCATTGCGGCTGATTTTGACCCGACTCTAAATTTTCACTAAAATCTAAATAAAAACAATAATTAGAAAAGTATTTTAAAATGATTGACAATAACTTACCCTGAGCTGAAATTATACAAACAAAGGCCAAGACTAAGACAATTGTGAAAAATGATTTCATTTTAAAATTATTTTAAAATTAAATTCAAAATAAATGCTTTAATTTTTGATGAGATTCTGATTTTCTTATGACTTGTTTGACTGTATTTATAGTCTTATGGTTTTATTGACCAAAAGTCGGGGAAATTTTTGTTTAAGTGTTAAAAAAGTGTTGAAATATTTTTTTTATAGTTTTCAGAATTGATTAAAATTATTTGAAAAACAAATGATTTGGTACTCACTTAAGAAAATCTGTTGTTTCTATGAATTGATTGACTTTTTTCAGTGAAATTTTGGTACAATTAAGTCATAATAAGAATCAATGAAATGATTGCTTTCAATCGTTTTATCAAATGTTTTGACAGATGTGTGAAAATTATTTAATGATAAGACGTTTCCGATGACATACAAAATGACGAATTGTTGTGAAAAACTGAAAATAAATGATAAAAAGTATTAATATTTTTGCAAAGAATTTGTTATTCAAATGTTATTTCAATTTTAACAAGAATTATGTGAAAGTTGAATGTAAAGGATAATTTAGATTTGCGTAGTTTGCTTGTTGATTATCTTTTTGATTATTTAGGATCCATTACAGTGTAATTAGTTTGAGAAAAGGTAATCAAAATCAAGTTTTTCATTCAATTTATTTGTATTTTAAACCCAAAATCTGTTCATTGTTTCTATCGATCAAATAATTGACATTAAAATCCACTCAAATGTTGACTTTCAATGGGTTTTTGATTCATTCAATTGACTTAAAGAATAAATTAATTTGAAATCTGATGTTTAGATTGTGTTATACCACTTCCTAATGGGTTTTGTTGTGATTTGTTTTAAATCTTTTGTTGTATTTCACGATTGGTTTGACCTCAAAATCAAATTCAAAACATTTGATGAAATCCTGTATCGAGAAAAAAAATTGTTGACATTATTATTCCGGTCTGAAAGTTGGCTGCAATTCTGATCTAGCTCATTCTCGCGTGTTTCCTGTACATTGCGAGAAAGTAATCTTGATAAATTATTGATAAATTTTATGTGAATTTTGTTAATCTAAATAGAGTTCATTTCAGAGGTTTTCCTAAAGAAACTAAAAATAAATGAATTTTTATGAAACGCCTTAAGGCTTAAGCGTTGATAAAATTGATGGCAAAGCAAACGCTTTCTCTGACTAAACGCCAAATTTAGGTTAAAAGTCAACAAATGTTAGAATCGTTTCTCTCTCTCTCTCTCTCTCTCTCTCTCTCTCTCTCTCTCTTGAGAGCCGATGACCGCTGAGGAACACCATATGAGGCACAACACGTATACACAGAATGTATTTTATTTTATCAAATTTTATGAGTAAACAAAAATTAAATTCACTTTAATTATCGAAAATTGAAAACAAATTCAAATGACCCGAAGATTCACTTGAATTTCAATTCATGTTTTGTTGACCTATTCTTTCGGATAATTAATACAAAAGTTCAAAATTTTCACTTAAAACTCATCAGTGATCATCACAATTAATTAACATGGCCATTTCAATTCAATAATAAATCATTTAATAAATTACACTTAGAAAATTACTGGTTAACCACGTTTAATTGAATTACAGTTAAATTAATGTCCTAGTTGAACGCAAAAATGGCTATACATTGAGCTAAAGATTATTAGGAGATAACGAATAACAAGGTCATAAAATTTGATAGCTCTACAATCGTATTATAATAATTGAAAGGTTATTTGGAAAATTTCTTCAAATAAATTGAGCCTTGCTAATTTAAAGTTTGAAAAACAATGAATACTCACATTTTGTTCATAATTTTGATGGAAATCCAATGTTTTGATGACTAAAATGCCAGATAAAAAGTAGAGTAATCGACCTGGGGATATGAGGTGAGCGCAACGATCGGCATTATAAACACCAACTCTATTAAATCAAATACTAATAAAAGATCCAAAACATCCATAACTCTGGCGAAGAGGTCTAACATTAATGTCAGTCGACTTTTTTCGGATCAATTTTCTAAACTTTTTTTTAATGAATTTTTTGTTGTTTTCTTTGAAAACGTCTTCACAAAAACTGAAGGGTTTTTTGAACCGATTGTATGAAACAGTTTGTGGACTATTGCTCTTGAATTGTGTGATAACTGACGGGGAAGTCATACAATCGTTTCAAATAGTGTTGAATAAAATTAGAACAAAGAATAGCTGTTTTTCAGGTCATAGACTCACAGCTCAGACTTTTTTTGTGGGTCAGCACAGGTAACAAGTTTTTACATCAATTTGTTTGGCATTCGTTTTGGGAAAATTTTGCATAAAATAAACCCTTAAATATATTTTTGAAATTATTATAATATTATTTTAAAATAATATTCAAAATCCATAACAAAACACAATAATTAAAAACTTTTAAAACGATTTTTTGACAAAAAGTTTTTCACAACAATTGAATCAAATTATAGTAAAACTCAAAAACAGATTCAATCAAAAGAATCGAAAAGTGTTCCCAAGAAGTTATCTTTGATTAGAACTGATATTTACCACCGATGGTATTGTTGTCGATAGTACCTAAATGGTCGAATCAGATTCAATTGAAGGCACAGACGAAAAACAAGAGCTCAAATTAATGGCTCCGACACCTTCAGTGGATGACTCCCATCATATGGGTTGTGTTGCAAACTCGCGATTTGTTGAAATCAGGCGCTCATCGTTCTTAGAAGTCCTAGGTATCTTTAGTGCAGCTTGCTATTCACCATGGTAAACATCATCTAGCTACAAAAAAACGGGAACCTCCGGCGCTTACAACTCTACCGACGCCCTGTGCACCCTAATGGGGACCCGACCTCCGAGTGCACCGGTAACTGTGGTCCTCATTAGTGGGGCGTCACTGTAGAGTTCAGTCGGGGGATCAGGAGGTGAGGGATGGGAATAACGATTCGTCGTTTGGGCGCCGAATGATTGGACACACACTTAAGGACCTGAAGTGAATGAGGAGTTGCAGAACAGTGTTTCGAAACTCAGACTTCGAATTAGAGGTAACTTTTAAGTGGAATATGTTTTACTCAAATGACGGCCAACACCAGACATCATCCGATGTGTCAAAGACATACCTCAAAGGGGTTTAAAGTTAGGCTCAAAAGCCTTTTAGTTGAGTGGAAGTCAGGTTCAGAAATCATGGAAAGAGTTGACATTAGACCTCAATAGGAGATCAAAAAGCTATACGTTATGGGAGTCAGTGATTGCGATATTGGATCGTAAGCCACAAAAAGGTTTAGTATTTTGGCTGAAATAGCCTTCAGTTTTGAGTCGTGATTTGCGACCCGATTTTCGAGTGAAACGTTGAAGTTATGGGAAAACTGGGCATAAAAAGAGTCCAAAAGGAATTGTATTTAGACTGTAAAAGGTTTAAGGATTTGGAGGAAAAGGCCAGAGAGTAGTCGTGTTTAGCAATCGCTGGACAATGTTTACGAACGGAAACTCAAATGGTTTCAAAAGTATAGCCGAAAAGACTTTCAATTTGAAGTGATTTGAGATGACTTACGGATAAGTCTTTACGGACTTAAGTTTTGAGAGGAGTTACGGCTCAAATGTGAGCGAAGGAGGCCTAACATTACATCTCTAATGCATAGAAGTGTTCGCCGCGGCTATGGTTGGCTTCCGGTATGATCTCAAGTGATTCATCGCAAGAGTGAGGATCCGGAGCCATAAAGTCGGTATAAATGTTGAGGAGTGGCGATGACTCTCAACGGCCGCAGTATTTGAAAAATTAGAAAATACTTCAAAAATTCACTTCAATTTCAAAATTCTTTTTCGAGAGATAAGACGGAAGAGGAGTGACTCTGAGGGGACTTAACTGCAAGACTGGACTCGTATGTCAACAAAAACAGCATTCGTGCCAAAGGTCTGTCGGGTGAGACAAAGACTCCGATAACCGCCAAATGAGTCTCACCTTAAAAATGACAGAACGACGCGTCTTCGGATGCCTTTCGTAAACGACTGATCCCTTCCGCCCGTACTCTCCCGGTGTCCCACTTGTCCGCCTTATACCGAAACAATACCGCCAAAAGTCCGCCATATGTCCGCCGATACCGGGATTGAGTGGACAGTCATCTCATATATTCGGGTCAGATAGTGGTCTGACAAATGACATTGAGTTCAGTTCTTCAGGTGATAACCAAAGAGACCCACGACTTGGATGTCTTATCTCTCGTTTATTTCCTTCAAATTATTTGATTCCAAATAAATGTTGAATAAATCAATTAATTTATTAATATTTAAATTAGATTTTTTGAATCAAATTGAAAATTGATTTTTATTTCTCAGCAAAATATTGAGTAAAACGCTTACAATTAATAAGTATTATAGTTTTCAATTGATTTAAAAACTACTGAATTGCCTATCAGTTGAAATCTGGTAAACTTCTTACAGCTATTAAAAATATAGTGAAATAAATAAATCAAAATTCATTCAAAACTTTTATTTTTAATTATATTATTTTATCAAAAGTTGAAACACTATGTCATTTCTTTCCTATCAATACTCTCAATACACTGGACCACAACTTCGGCGACATTGCTGTCCAAACCAGAGGTCGGTTCGTCGCAAAACATAACATTGAATTGAAAAACAATTTGAAAACAATTGAAAATAATTTTAAAACACTTTCCCAAATATAACGTAGAAATGTTTAATTTCAACATGCTAGTTTGATTCTAGCAGTTAATTCATTAAGTTTTAAATAAATCAAATCCTTATTAACTCTAAACTTTAGTAACAAAAATGTGATAACTCTGTAAAAGATTAGACAAAATATCAAAATATTAAGGCTTTTGTGGAAATCGTGGGAAACTATTTGATATTTATAGAAAACCGACGAAATCTTATTCGAAGTGCATTTGTTTTCATAGAATTTATAGTAAAGATATTTGAAGTGATGACTGATTACGTCGAGAGCTACCGGTCTTCTCAACCAATCGGAGAAATCACGAGTCGGTATGAATTGGTCGCCGTATAAGGAATACAATACGACCACAATTACCGATACAATGGTTGAGTTCTTCTCTGAAATTATGCCCACAATATGGCCCAGACTTTGGGCACTCATGAAGTATAGGAAATTAGACAATAGAATGGGTGCCAACATGTCGTCCCTTTCGTATATATTCATAATAAACGATATACTCATTGAAGTTATTATCAATGGAATGAAATCCAGGACTAATTTCACGATAAAATATGACTCAACGCTATACCAGTCTGTAAAGGAGTAGCTTGGTCAATTAGTAAATAGCCAAGATCAAATTTTAAACTTACAATTTCTGTACTCGTTGTTGAAAATTCTTATCTCTGATGAAAAACTGAATGAAGTGACAAAGAGTTGGAGAAGAGCCGGGATTAAAGTGCAAACAGACAGGAATGTTGTGTTATATTCGATAAATTTGTGCTTGGTCAAGTCAGCCAAAGTCCTTAGACAACCAAAAGTAGTTGTGTTTGAGATGAGGTCAATGCAAGAGTCGGGTCCCTCCATATCGAAGTCAAACATTAA